>UCOM01002797.1:0-22774 GCA_900474385.1 Ormyrus pomaceus | reverse complement strand
CACCCCCCCCTTCCCGTTCTAAGCGGCACAGTTGTTACTTTTTCTCGCGCGTGAAGAGCGACGCTTGATGGGCGACGGACACGCGGATTAATTAATTAGATGGAGGAGATGCTGCCGCTGTTTTACTGGACGTTGGTTTTTGGAGGTGCTGGTGGCTGATGGTAGGGTGGAAGGGAATGTTTTTTTATGGCGATAGTGGTGGGTTTGGTGTAGATGAAAGAGGTGTGGCGGGACTTCGAATTGGACAGTTACTTTGTTGTTTATTTAGGGATATTAATTGTCGGTTAGGAAAAATTTTTAGGACGCGAATTATTATATGATTATTTTTTACATTCTACCAAGAAACGATGTCAATAATCAAAGCAAAAACAGAAAATAATTGCACGTACAATAGAATATGCGACTTCACGGCAATAGCACTCGTAAAACTTGCTAAAGAGGGTAACGAACACGTCGTTAACATGTGAAAAACTAAGTGTATCTTTTTGTTTCTCTGATATTCATTAAAAAATATACGACGCTTACTTAATTCGTTAAAATAAAAATAGAAAACACAGTTCTAATGTTTTAACTTTATTTTTAATTCGCAAAAGTGATTAATCTTTCGCGCAAAAATAATAAGATCAATAATTGATTAAACTCATCAAAACATCTGTTGGAATTTTAATAATTGCGAGATACAAATAAGTATAAACAATGCATTAAAAAAGTTCGTATTTCAATTCGATTAAATTTCAGCAGTTTGCATCGATAAGCAAGGAAAACTATAAAGTTCAATAAAAGCGAAACGCATCATCGGTTAATTTGCGCAGTTTTGCGCGACAATAATTCCGAGGCGTCGCGCGCTTCATAATGAATGTATATCGCGGAGGGTAATTTTAAGCGAAACTTATGTAGGAAACGTGGGCACGAAATTCCAAGCGCAAGTACTGGCCTATATTTGAGTTTATTGTCGGCGACAAACGCGAAATTTGCATTTATAGGAACCTAATAATAATAAATATAATTGGATGGCACTCAATTATTCTGCACGAAATTGGCTATTGTTCATTTTCGTACGCGGAATTTCAACAATCCGCTCCGTTGATCAATTTTTTTTTAAAATGTGACGCACATAGACAATGGTATATAATTTAACAACGGTTTCAAATTATTCAATGGTTTTATTGCTGCAATTAAGTTTTACTTATAAATTACTGCATTTTCAGTTATAAATTATTTTAAAGACCAATAATGACATAGGATCAAAGATAACAAATCGGGTGCATCAAAATAGCCGGTGGGAGCAATATTTTCGAGACCTTCTATAACCATTGATTGGTGTGCAACTGCGGATATAAATTTATCCGCCTCGCGAGTTTAAGAAGTCTATTAATAAACGCCTATACTTGTAGAAAAGATAACAGTGCTTCTTGAGAACTGGTTCCTAAGAAATATAACCTTTAAGATGATAAATTTCAGAAGAAAAATACGAAGAAAAAACAAGATAGTAGTTAATGACTTTATTATTAAATATATTCATTTGTATTATGAAATTTCTCAAAAAGCATAAAAATCATTTACCGTCAGAAAATCCCTTCAGATTCTGCAAATAAAAGAATCTTTTTCAATCAACTTTTCGAGCGTTTCCAATAAAGTGTCAGATACTGAACATTTTCTTTTTTCTATATAAAATGAAAACTTGAAAACTCTCGGTGCTCCAGCTTTAAATTATAAAGAGGTTTGTCAAATCCATAGAAAATGAATTTTTCATTGTACGTCTCAAAAATCCAATTTTTCAAAATTTTTGTCAATTTTCCAATATTTTAAAATCATTTAAAAGTAATCGACAAAGTTTAAAACAGATGATTTCCCTACACACATATCAACTCCCAATCAATCAAATCGCTATAAACTCGAAATTGCTCGAGAAATAATACATAAATTTCCCCAAGAAAACACATTCGACCCAAATTAAAATTGAATCGGACAGTCAATAAAAACGAAGAGTAAGTGCACTGAAAGGAGACTGAAAAACCAGTCCAATAAATAAAAAGCTCTCACAGTTTTTCGCCTCCAATAATAAGATAAAACTCAGGCGTGCGGAAGCGGTAAAAAGCAAAGGTCGATACGCCCTAAATATTAACAGCGCGAAAACAGCGCCCACCTCCGGTAATCTCGTTCGAGATCGTACATTAATAGTGCCGGCGGACAATATTTAGCGAGAGAGAGAGAGAGAGAGAGCGGCGGAATTAATTTCCCGTCGATTCTCGTTTTGCATCGCCGATATGCATCGCCCCGCGCTAATTAGGACTTGTGACTTTACATCGGAATAATTGATCCCGATGCGGGGAAAAACAATGCAGCGGCCGTAGCTCGATAATTATCGGCTCGAGGGCTAATTTATAATGGAAAACGCGAGCGTTCCGGGAGATATATAAGCAATTTTTTGCTGCTTGCCCTCGCCTCGTTGTTGTCCATGTGTTTTTCGTATTCAGCGAGAAATTACTGCATAATCTAATTATTTTGTTTAAATGCACGCCGAGTAAACATTGTTCATTTCGGTCACATTGTAAGTAATTTTATTGCTGCGACTTGTGCATCTGTTTAAATCAATTTCTTGCGGGCTTTGAATTTGGATTTTATCGAAGTGGATGTAATCGTGCAGGTACAAAATTATTGATTTGTTGCACTGTCAAAATTTATCAAAGAAGCAACAAAAGCCAATAAGTTTTTTTAATTATCAGATGAAATTATTTATCCCGTCTGCACTGAATATATTTCATTTTAATTTGGCTACAAACTGAATATCATTCACACTTACTTGATTATTATTATCTAGAAGAAATGGGTGAATAATTAATATAATTTAAGAAGAAAAACTAAATTTAACTCCCCTTTAATCTTAATTCAAACCAGCTCAGCGCGAAAACTGTAAATTAATGAATTTTAAGCTCGATTTCGTTGCGGAAAACTCTCCACGTGTATCTAATAACCTGCGGTAACGTATCCAGCGCGCTAATTGCACATAAATTATCCGGCAACTACACAAACTTTACCACATATCCGTCGGCGCCATCGCCCATTTTTTCCAATTTCCTAATCTCTTCGACGGGAAAAAAAGATCTCCGCTCCTAATAAAAAAAAAAAGGGCGGAGACCCGCAAAATTTCCTTCCCCGATAAAGCGGCCGCTTTTTTGTCCGCCGTAAAAGCGGATATCTCTTGGCAATTTTTCCTTCTCTCGTCAAAAAAAAAAAAAAAAAAAAAGAGCGAGATATCCCGGCGCGACCTCAAACTCGTCGCGGCTTCGGCGGGCCGCGAAACTTGGCTTTGTGGCCGCGCTGCACTGCGCGCTCGTGTGGGTAAAGGAGGCACACAGGTGCATCCTCTCCTCGCTTTGCGGAGGACGCGACGGAAGGCTCAGCCGAAAGCGGTTGGCTCTTTGAAAAAACCGGGAGGGGATTTTATTTTATTCCCTCGAGCTTGTCTAAACTTTCGGATAACCCAGTTCTTTAAATTTGAGGTGGATCGCTTGTTTAACGGCCTCGGCGTCCGGCGGATTCGATCGAATTACGTTTTATATACGAAAGACAGCTTTTTTTTTTAATAATGATTGAACTGAATTTTTGATTTATTCAATAAAAGGTTTTTTTTTTACAATTCGACGATATGCAAAACAATCTAAAATATCTGTAAAGACGATTGAAAAGTAAGAGAGAAACATTTGAATGGAATATCACAAGTACAAAAATATCGATTATGCTATTTTAAGAGCGTACTCAGGAAGATAAACAAACATTCGATTCAAAAAAAGAATGCATGCCAGCATCTAATTACAACGTACAAGACTATTAATATAACCAAAGAACAAAAAAAAGAACAGTGAAACAAATATGGGAGCACAAACTTGAAACAAATAAATCCCAATCCCGGGCAGGTAAACAAATAAATTAATCGCGAGGCGTAACCGGCAATGTTGAAACTTCGTTTGGACGCTCAAAATAACTGGAGCAAATTATGAGAGTACGTTTGTGTGTGTGTGTGACAGAGAGAAATGAACAAGCAGACAAAGGCGGTTATCAAAGAAGTTGTTTCGAGCTCTTTCGCCTGCCGACTAATGTAATTAGCGGCGCCAGGCCCGAAACATTGGTAGTGCTTTGATAAGCCTTTGCGCCGCGATATGGATTTTGTCTTTTTTAATAAATGCGGTACAACCATTGAATTTACGAGGGATTTTTGGATACTGGAGTATCGTCTACGTTGAAATGCCATTGAAACGGTACCGTCGTGATATTGTTAGGAATTACATAAGAAATTTATTTTTATCGTTTGTAGAAAAACGTCTTTTATTGTTCTTGTAATAATAGAAACTTTGTGAAATCGTAACACCTTGTCATATTTCAATTACCAATTGTTACGCTGTAATTAGTATTAAGTTTTTATATTAGTTTCTTTTAAGTGCACAATAAGGATTTATTTTGACCAACTTAAAACACAATTTTATTTTAAAGCGTTAATTAAAAAATATTCAGCATTACCAAGAAACTGCAATTACAACTGAATCCTGTTAGGGAATTTTTAAAATTAAAGAAAGAAGGTCTGTTTCGTTTCAACTGAACAAATAAAAACACCGTTTGAAGCTTGAAATTTCTAATTTTGCATTTTCGATCGAAAATATAAAAACGATTTATTGTACGTATGACTTATGAAACGGGTTCTTTTTTCACTTTTATAACTTTAGAAAACTGTTCATTGTCCGTCTCTCATAAAAGTAGCCCGTAGTAAATTTTTACAACGCGTTTAACAAACGACGGCTTCGGTGAAAAATCACGAAAAGATCAGTCCCGTCCTCAAGGAAAAGCTCGATCAAGAGCCGCCCCAACCCCGGAAGCCCAACAAAATATCCGAAAAATAAAAGAAAACCAGGCGCATTATGCAAAGGAAGACCCTCGAAAGCAGCCGCTCAATAAACACAGAGTCGCGTAAACAACTCCTGCGGATGCAGCAACGCGCCGATAAATCACAGGTGCGGCCGCGGTTTAATTAAAAAAAAAGAAAAAAAAGGAGCAAGCTCTGTTTACGAAAGAAGCACTCGACGGGCTTTTTTTTCGAGAGTAGCACAGACACACACACACAGCCGCGCGCCCGCCTCCTTTTTCCAGCGCCCTCAAAAACAATGTTTTATTCATGGCCGCGGCCCGCCTAAATCGCCGGAGCATTAGAATTGAAATATCGCCGGGAGTTTTGCAAGTTTCGACGTTTAACGAGGCCGAGCCTTGAGAGCCGAACCCGCGATGTAACGGAGAGAGAGAGAGAGGGGGGGGGAGGGCGTCATTAACGGATCGTTAGGCGCGAATGTTCGCGTTTGTTCCGTTCGAAGGTTATTATAATGCGCCGGTAATGCGATCGAGTGGAGAAAAATGAGCGGGTGAATCGAGTGCTTTTTTGGACGATAATCGCGAAAGCGGGAGAAAAGTTTTGTTCCTTGACTGATTTTCGCGGCAGGTAATAAAGTTTGGATAGTGACTCTTACTATATCATTATTTTAGGAATAAATTTATGTTGCTGTACATAAAAATGCAAAAAATGATTGCTAAAAAAATAATCGTTTTAATAATAATTTTAAAAAATTATTGGGGCATTTATGATAGATGGCTGGGTATGATCCAAATTATCCAACAAAGGTTGTCCATAATTGTTTAATGAAATGTCTACATCATTAATCTCACCCCCGGGTTGATAACGCACTTCGATTTACGTGTTGTGGGTTAAGTGATTCACTCAGTGTTCAGTACATTTAATAGCCTCTACTCTATCATTTACGTAGCTTTCATCTAATTCAACATTTATACACAACATTAACGTAAACCGTCTATTTCCACGAGAAATCAGAGTAAAGCATACTTAAGCATTTTTAGGTAAAAAAAATCGATAAAATAATGATGGTACTTTATAATAAATGCCGATTGAATTAATGCTACAAAAAAGCTTTGAATCTCAAGGCTCATAAATATTTCACTTCCAGCCGTCACTGCACATTCCCCGATATAGGAAGTCAGCGTCTTCCTCCACGAGAAAGGAACAAAAAGAGAAAATTGTCGAAATAAGCATCTCCGGACAAAAGCGTAAGGAGAGAGACACGTATACTCGAAATGAATTTCGAAAGGGACGATTCTCCGGGAGGCGATCGATGAATAGCTAAAAAGAAGAGCCACCTCGGCTCATCCGGACGGAGCGATAAGAAGCGAGAGGCGGCCATATCCTCGAGGAGCGCTCGCGAGAGGCCGATTAAAACGGCCGATCGGACTAATGAAATATTCGGAGCGGCTCGCGGGCACCGGGCACTCGGCCATGGCCTATTGGACAGTCCGTGACTACACTTGCATACGTGTATACACTTTGCTCGCTGCTTTTCGCGATGGAACTCAGTTTTTTTAAGGCTTCGATTTTCTAAAGGATCGTTTAGTCTCTCTTTTGATAGAGATGTGTTTTCGTGGTGAAGCGCTGAAAAATAAAATTTAATTTCACCGTCTGGTTGGAGCAGCTTCTAAAAAGTGATAAAAGTTAACAGACCTTCATTATCTTCCGAATGCAGGAGGTTACGTATGAGAAAATGTTTTAATCTGGTTGAACGATAGTATTAATTCAACCGGACTAAAACCAAACTTTCCGTAGCTAAGAAAATATGGCTCTAAGTTTTAGGTTTTACGAGCAGGTGAACTCTCCGTTCGAGGTTTATAACGCCTTCATAAACGAATTGATGCATTTTACGGTAATGTGTCGCTTAACTAGCTCCTACAAAGGTGAAATTAATTCGTTAAAATTAATATCCTCTTGATTTAGTTAGATGACATTGACCGATAAACGTACAAAAGTATCTTCTCCGAACAACGTTCACTTGCGGATGTAGTGATCCTCTTAGACAGCAGAGCAAGCAAATTATACTACAAATATATAATTTCAATTCGAGCAAAAGGCCGCCCTCGCGCACGACGGCTTAAAAATGTTTCACGGACCGAAGCTTGCAAGCAGCAGGAGGGCGTAAGACGTGGATGCAACCCCGCATACGTACGTTCAGTCCCTCGCCGGGGATTACCCCAGCGCCGCCGCCGCCGACGAGGATCGGTTGACTCGAGTCAAGGTCCCGGGGGGGATCAAGTCTCGAGGCGAAATTTCGATTTCAAGCTCGCTTGACCTCGGCAGGTAGTCGCGAGCTTCCTCCGGGCGCGCTTGTAATGTCACGGCCGGTCGACAATTTTTCGGCGAGAAGGTGAGACTGCAGCTACGGAGATATCAAGTTTTTTAAAATATTTTTCTCTTCGGAAATTTGGAGCTGCCGCCAACTCGATGGAGGAACTTTCCGAAATTCTTTTAAATTTTTCAACGCCATCAAGCCGTTCGAAAAATTCACCATAAATCTCACTTAAACCCGAGCCAATTCTTTCGCGCCAAGAGTCAGCCGAACTCCAACCGCCTCCCGCCCGATTCCCCAAAGGCCTTCGGACAAAGAGCCGCCGCCTCCTAAAAACTTGAGCAAACGATCGCCGATGCTCAATCACCTGAATCACTTCGCCTCGGCGGCGAGGCTCAATAACCGGCCGCGGCGATGAGTTTAATCGGAGCGAGTTTACGGCCGCGCGCGTGTGTACGTACGCCGGGTCATTAAGTCCCGTTGTTAAGACGCTCGCGCTTCGGGCCAATTGATGGATTCGCGCTTGTCGATCGCAGAAGAACCGACTAACTGGGGCGGTCTCGCTCGCGGCGATTGCGGCTTCGGGGCTGAGATTGCGGGATATTGTTTGGGGGAACAGAGGCATTAATTTTCAATACAATTGGGTTAGCGATTGAAAGTTGGGAGCTGGGTTGAAAGTCTGCGCCTGGGATGAGTGCTTGAGAGTGATTGGTCACATTTTCGTCATGTTATTATGAACTGTTTGTTGCTTCAACTTGAAGAAGGGCTTTTCAAGATATTCTTGCAAATATACAATAATTTTTTTAAAGTAATTAATCAGCAATTTAATCAATTATTTCTTGTCCCATTTTCTAAAGTCTACTTTATTAAAAAATCCACGGCTCCAGCTTAAAACAAGTTCGCAGTCAGGCAACAACTCATTAAATCTATCAAACAAAGCACTCTCCGTCACCGCGTCGTCATTACTCGAACGAGTCCGCACTTACTCGGCGGCCATTAACACCCCCGCGACAACAGCCGCGGTGTTTTAAAAACCGTCGTCCGCGGACGATGATCAAAGCTCGGCGCGGAGCGAGCAAAGCCGCGGCCGCGCGCGCGTATAATCGCCTCGCGAGAGGCAAAAAGAGGAGAGCGGACGAGGAGGAGGAGAGCAGCTGGTGCGTCAGTCGGATTTTTCATAGAGCGGAGAGCGCAATAAAGCCCGAGCGCTTCGCCTTGTACCGAGAGACCGAGAACAATTAAGTCCGGGATATTAAAGACAAGGAGCGCGCGCTGTTCAGTTCATTGATTTTAAAAATAGGCACTTTTTGCCCGACGGGAAAGAAGTCGAGATGGGGGAAAAAAAACGTGCGAGCGTGGCGGTTTTAACGCACGCGGATGTCAGGTGCGCGACGTAAGATGTCGATTGGAGGACTTGGTATTGGGTTGGATGATTCGAGTGCGATTCATGTGAAACTGGTTGAGTGTGCATTTTGCAAGGTTATTACTGATAATTAGTTCAATTGATTATGATCAAGAGAATTGTGGATTATCTATTGAATACATTGTATCCAGTTAAAGCACTTTTTGAACAATTTTTTACATTTATTCTAGTCTGGCCGTTAATTATTGATATATGTGTGAACAAATGCATTTTTTTCAATTAATTAATCTTTCGATCAATAAATTATTTCAAAAAAGGACATGTATATACATTGTTGAATACAATATGTTGAGAATTTAAAAAAAAATGTTCAAGTTATTAATATTTAATTTTTCAGTGCAACATCTTTTAAATAGCAAATAATTTCTTACTAACCGTCAATACTACAATCACCATTATTTCTTTATTAATTATTAATGTTTAATGCATAATTTAATTTTCAATCGAACTACACGTTGCGTAATAATTTTATTATACCATAAAATATAATATACGTCGCTTAAAAATCCAATAAAATGTCTTCATGCAAAGGATAAATAATTTATAATCCAATTTCAATGGGCAATCTGCATCGGATTATCATAATATATATAATTCAATCGAGCGACGCGACTCGGCCGACAGGAGGAAAAACTTGCGCGAAATGTCACTTTTAATCAAAATAACCGCCGGCATTATAAACACAAAACCATCAGCTGCGCGCTACTAGAGCGAAGAGAGAAAAAAAAAATTACAGTCACGTAAATTCAGACGCATGAATCGTCCATTATTCACCTCGAATTTATTGCGTTCGCGAGCGCGGCTCGCGACCGTTTTATTTTAAACAAAAATTTATTTGCCACCGCGAATATATATTTCCTTCATTTTTTTTTCGCGATGAATCACACCGCGGAGTCGGTTGGAAAAACGGCCTTGCGTAGCTATTCAAAGGGTCGAATATTCGAACTGATGTATTTTTATGAATTATTCGGGCTGTTGACGGAAGTGTGATTGGGTAATGGGCGCTTTTTCAAAAAGTCGATTTTAGTTTGAAAAGGGCTTTTAAAAGTTTTGGTCATTCTTCAATTATTATTAGGAATTATTCTCTAGTCGAATGCTAGCTTTTATGGTCTTGATTCAAACATTTAAACTTGGCTTTTTCAATGGGAAGTAACAAACATTTTTCAGGTTTCGATGCCTTTTACGACTGAAGAACGAGTAAATATTCATTCGTTCGTCTAGTAAAAATTTAACTTTTTAAAAAAATTTTATTCTTTCACGGTAACAGTTTTAGTGGGATTCGGTCGCTGTTCAAGCATATACATTTTAACCTTGATCTTTTAGAGCCGTAGTTAATCGCGTCGCGAAAGTTTCAAAAAGAAATTTACAATTTTATAACGTGTCACTAGCATGTGTCCCAAGTTGCTAAATCCATAACAAAAGTTACAGTAACTTTACTCGTCCCAAAAAGTATACTTTACCACCCAAAAATATACAAAATGTTAAAAAGTAAAAATTAAATTAAATTCCAACGCGAGATCGCGTCGGAATTAGAAGTGAAAATTATCCGAATCCTGAAAAATCTCCTATCCTACATCCCATTGAAGGTCTGCGTTCCCTCGTAACGATTCCAGTCGTTAAAAATCGCGGTCGATTCGCGTTTGCTTTTACGCGCAGCCTTGCGCAGTTTCCAGAAGACGCGCAATTTACGGCAGTAAATTTAATTAAAATTTGAAAACCGGTCACGCGACCGCTTGACGCTTGAACTTCTCGGGCGAGCGAGGTCGGGATGAGGCGAGGATGTGTCTACCTCGGAATTTTGGGGGAACGTTGGCTTTGTTTATTCGCGAGAATCTGAATTACCTTCGAGTGCGGTGATGCACGAGACCTGCCGTTTATATTTAATCGAAATTCAAAATTGTAATAGGAGCTGCGGTCTTTACTTATCTTCAATATTACAAAAGAACAAATATTTTCAGATGCGGTCTGATTTTTATTACGAAAATGTGCTCTTGTATTTTATGTACGTATCATAAAACATGCAGGAAGTATTTGCATTCTTAAAGATCGTATCTTTGGAACTAAATCATAAAATTTTCCTTTGAAATATTTATTATCATAAAAGGCGTAAAATGCTGGATATTTAAATTTTAAAAGCCACATTCCAATGTACTTTAACAGAATACCATATTATACGGACTTTACTTCCTAAAAGAAAGCATAAATATTAAACGGATAAAAATATGCTCTCCACCTACGTTTTAAGAACTCCGCAAAGTCATTCTATTTCTGCCTGAAAAATCTATAAAAGTAAAAAAAATTATCAAATCAACTTCCCTGGTAGAAACGTTAGGCAGTTTTTAGCCAATTCTTAGTTTGTTTTGTAGCTGAAAACGACAACATGCTATTATTTTTTGTCATTATCAAATAATTAAATATGTTTGCTCATGAATATTTCAGTGTAATGATATTTTATCTTTTAAGATGATTTTCCAATTGTTTTTATTTAATTTAGACATCAATTTTAGCTCAAAAGCGCTCCATTTAAAATAAACGTTAACCAGACCAACTGGTTAATTTTCTACCAAAGTTTTTACTCTTTATTAAAAAAATTTTTCAAAGAAATCACATTGACACTAAGCTTTACCCCGACGTCCGAATTATACGACGCTTTTTAAAAAAAGTAATTGAAATCTCCAGCTTCAAGTACTTATTGCGTTACAGTGGAGCGATGAATTTACAAAGACAAAAAAGAAAAAGGAAAAATAAGGCGGCGCATCGCCTAATTCGATCGTAAAACGCGCAAAACGTGCCACCAGACCATTAAATAGCATCAAGAAAGATAAGGGCGCTTTCTCGCGTCCACAAATTAATTGTTCTGGTGCTTTATGTAGATATCAAGACTTGCGTACAGCTGTTACAATAATTGCTTTGTAAGAGTAATTATTTTAAGACGTTTCTTGGCCATTATTCAAAACTGTATATGAATGATTTTTTTTAGACTAGAAATGTAGATTATCTCGCAAAATGGATAAAGTACACAAAACCGCCATCACCAATAAGTCGTTAAAGATTGAAATTCGCGCGGATTAAGAGATTGGCGCCAAATTCCAATATCGGAAAGACGAGGTATCAAGCCGTTAAATTTTCAGTCTCCGAAGCTGCGAAAACATCGTAATTCGAACGCATAAAAGGAGTTTCGTACCCCCAAAAAGCAAGGCACGCACCGGAAATTCGCCGCAAGAATTTTCCGTCTTGCCCAGCCGCGAAAATTCCACGCGATCACCACCGTATAATCGAATCCATTTTAAGAGAGCCGTTGGATGGGAAAATTTCCGCTGCACCGGTATTTCGGAGGAGTTAACGTTGCTCTCTTTCAGGGCTTGTAATTCCCTTTTTGCGGCGCGTCGTAGAGATGAGGATGTTATTTCATAATTGGGATCAAAGACAATGGTTTTATTGGTTAATTTTACGCCGACGATGGGGTAGAGGTGAATGGAACAATTCAAGGAAGAATGCAATTTCGTCCGTTCTTTCGAGCTGATGAACTATTTTACACCGTGAAGTTTTAGCGTCCTCGTGTATATAGAAGTTATGAACTTCTTGGCGGAGAAGGTATTTTTTTATAATTTTACCGTCCGGAGAAATGTAGAAAAAATTCGAAGAAATATCGTACTTCTGACGCTTTTCTATTAGAAGCTTTTATTTCAAACACGTTTAAAAACTTAACGAACATGGATTTTAAAAATTTTTATTTCAAAAACGAAGTATTTTTAAAATGTAAAAAGAACTTTTTACTCTTAAAAATATAATCAATCTTTTAAGTACAATAATAAATATTACCAACAGCTCCTAAAGTATTTACATCATCTTACTCATACGCAAAACCCACTCCATCAGGAGCTTACTCAATGCAAGCACCGAACAACCAACCATAAACTCCCTCATAAACGAGGCCCTTCGAGCCCCCGAACAAATAAAAGCATCACACACCATAAAGCATACATAACTTTCTGAAACCGATCCGCCAGAGTACATCAGCCGAAACCGGTTCTCGACCGGTTCCTATCAATCCTTTTTAATAACAATATAATATCGCGCTCGAAATCGCAGCTCGGGCTGCAGCAGGCAAGGCGATCGGAAAGCTCGCCGTTGAAATTGCTGCGGAGGCCTTGCCGCGCGGCGGACCGCCGCGCCATTAAGTAGTTTGCAAATTTAAACAATGGCTTCCTACCCGCCAAACTGCCCGCAGTTACGCAACGCGCGCCGCCGCGGATCGTCGAGAGCGACTGATTGGCCCCAGACGACGCTGCCCGCGGGGATTGATACTCTCCCGTTGTTGGGAGAGAGAGAGAGACTCTTTTTTTTGCTCTCCTCGGGGGGGATGACGGACGGAGTGTCGCAGCAGATTCGATTATGGGGGGGTTTTATTGATCGGGATGCAATTGAGTTTCGCGGAATCGGTTAGGTTTCAAGCGGCTTTATTGTAAGTAGAAGCGAGTCTTCGGGGAATTATGTATATTGAGATTGAGATATTTTGCGGATTTAACGACGTTCGTAAGCAGCTGTTGATAGAAGTGCTGTTCAAGCAGCAAAAACAAGCAAATTTCGTCGATTAACTCATAGATGATATTTCTTGAAAAATTTATCGAGGGTTCTAGATTTTCTTCAGTGAAAATTTAACAAGTTCTTTTCCCGCTCGATTTCCCCTCCCAAAGATCGACCAAACAGAAAATCGTTGCCGCGGCCGCAAAATCGAATCGGAGAGCCGTCGTATTTTCCCAGTCACGCGCGCCGCGAGCGCAGATAGAGCGCGGCTCGACGACCGCGCCGACGAATTAACTCTAATTAAACGCGGGGCACCGAGGAAAATCGCACCGCGCGCATTCTGATTGAGCGAAAATCCCCGCGGATCGCTCGTGAATTGTAACACGCGCCGCGGCCTCAATGAGCGCCGCGATATGACGGCCTATGCAATATTAAAATTTCCGCTTCAATTACGAGAGCTTCATTTTCCTGCGTAAGAGTCGGGCTTTGCGCGGCTTTTCCGAAGCTTTTTTTTGGAATCTCGGAGTCGAATCGCCGTTGAACGTTCTTTTTTTTTTTTTTTTTAATATTGCGGGAGGGTATATTAACTTGGAATTTGTTGTAAAATGAGGTTTTAGGGAGGGAGAAGTTATAATTGCGCGAGTGAAATTCAGCGAAATGTACGGCCTTCCTGGTTTAGAATTGCACATTTTCGAATTTATGCACGTTCGAGCTATTCTAATTGAAAATTTTAACTGTTACGTCAATAAAATGTCAATTTTGTACTGTAATAAATAAGGCTCATTAATTAGAAATACAATTTGACCACAATCCAGCTTGTAACATAAATTTATAATCTACGTCAACTTTACTCTTCAGTAAAATAATTCTCTAAAGTAATAAATAACTCACCAATCGATTGGCAAAATTCTCACATTCAAGTTTATTAATAAATTAATGAAGGCTATACACGTACCTGTAACAAAAAAAAAGATTTCATTTTTAGTTACAAAGTCTACTAACATTGTGATTATTAGTTAATAATTTTTTTCATTGTATTTTATAGTCAATTCAGAAAGTGTTAGGTGCGACTTTAGACGGAAAATTGACACTATCTAAGGCTTAGTTTGCCAGCGGAAAGGCGATTATTACCACGTCTATTATCACAATGAGAGTTCACGCAACTTCTGAACGCAAATCTCCCGGAGAATACGTGCTGACTCTCTGATAGCAAACTTGTGTTACTTTATTCAAAGCTTTATAGACATCTGCCGAGGAGAACATTTTCAATGATCCTTGCTTTGTAATAAATCGTGCCTTTATAGTTTTCAAACTGATTAACTAAATAAATATCAAAATTATGTTCTAATTCAATTAAGTGTTAATCTGAATTATTTGGAGCAAATGTATTTGCCTGATATTAATAAGGTAATTTTTAAATAATTTCGAGATTAACCTTCATACAAAATTATCCAGTTTGATCTAGTTGTCCAATGTATTAACACGAGTGCGGTTTCTAAAGTAAGTATTTATCTAAAATTAGATAATTTCAAGCACAACTCAATTACTCCTACCCAGGAAATCTTTCAAAGTTTCCCCTACAGTGCCCATAATGTTAACATCTGATTCAAATTTATAAATCAAGTTACTCGTTAACCAATTTACGCGAGACTTTCCGGTCAATCGATAATCAAAATTGCCGCCAGTTTCTAGACTCCAAAGCTGCCAAACACACCTAATTTTCAGCTAAATTTCCCGCGAATTCACCCGAAAACAGTAATCAGCAGCGGCGTCCCGATCGTTTCGAAAAAGCGTCGCGGCCGCGCTCGAGAAAAAAGCAAGCGGAGCGCGCTCCGCGCGGGGAGCCACTCGGTGATTAACGAGAGCCGGGCGTTATCGCGTAAGGCTAACGGCGGCGCGCGCCAAAGCGTAACCTTAATAACGCGGCGCACGCGAGAGCGCGGCGGGGCCGCTCGGGCGACAAATCATCCGAAGGCAGATGCCGAGAGCCAAAGTGTGCAGCCTGTTACGAATTTCCGAGGGAGCCGATCGCGCGCGAGGAAAACTTGCCGACTCGCGCGCTTTCCGGAGCGGAGAGCTTAGGAGCCGCGTCGGGGCTCTGCGCCGGATCGCTTTCGTATTGATGGGGCGGGGGATGCTGCCGGCTGAGGGACTCGATGAATTATTGGGCTGCGGGGAGGGAGGTTTATTTTGCCCTCCTCGCGCTGATTGAACGGGAGGTAAAGTTGATATAGGTATTGAGATGTTGACAAGATTTCAGGCCTATTGTTTTATTGCGAGGAAAAGTTTGAAGCTTTGAAGAATTAATTAGCTTGTTTTAAAAGAAGTTTTCAGAGATTCAAAAATTTCCGAGTCTTATTGTAGTTGTGATTATTGCCTAGGAACGTGTAATTTAAATACAATAAACTGTAATGGAACTGTTTACAAAACAAAACTAAAATTGCTTCGCTTTTACAACTAAAGAGATATAAGAAACAATTGCGCTCACTTAAGCGAACTGTTTAAACAATTACGTCTGAAACAATTAACCCTCGCTGACTCGTCACTGAAGCAAAAAGCGCATTCTTCGCATCAATCCATAATAAAAGCCGCATAGCAAATTCAAATTCCGTCCCGCGTCAATTCTCAGCCGTCGCGTCTTCCTCGCGGACTATACACGGTTTTTCATTGAAAAATTACGATTCCCAAGGCCGAAATTACACAATCCGTCAATTCCGAGGCGACAACTCGACGCCTCTGTTTAAAGCACGCCGAGCGCGAAGAAAATAAGAAATCGCAATTAGCTAATTACGGGCCTTAATTAAACTCGGGCGACTATACGCCCCCCGAAAATAGAACGCTTTCGCGTGACGTGTCCGCGCCTCTACTTATCCGCGTCGCTCTTCTTGAAAGCGGAGAGAGAGAGAGAGAGAGAGAGAGAGACTCGCGCGCGTTGCTTTAGCTCGAGAAGTCAATGTCGAGGCCGCGCGACTACTAGAATTTCCAGGCGCGCTTCGCCCGAGAGAATTAAAACTGAATTAGACGTGGATAAGGTTGAAGTCGAGTGCGCTTCAAGCGCTTCTTTCTTGCGTTTATTTAAAGTTATCGGCGCTCCTTTGACGCTTGCTTTTCGGGTCGCGCGACGAAGACGATACGTATTTTCTGTTGTTTTAATTAACACGCGAACGATGCTCGAGCCTTCGCTTTGGAAGATAAATTAGAAATAGCTATTTTCATTAATTGGACACTGTAAAGTTAATAATAGTATAGTAGACTTGTGACGCGTAATATGTCAATAAATTAGCTTTGAATAATAAATCATAAAATCGTAAATAATATCTCTTTATTTGTAGTTTATAAATATGGAATACCACCTGCCACCTTTTTTAATCACTTTCTTCGTCAAACTATATTAAAAAAAGTAAAAACTATCTATACAAACTTGAAATTGGCACGTGATTCTGCACTGTTTTCCCAAGAACCCTCCGAATATCCGAAAAACTATTCCGCGCAGTAAGTTGCAAACCGAAATTTCGATCGAAAAAAAATCACACCGCAAATCAGGCCTAATCTTCGGTGTTTCATCGATCTTCGAGCAAAGCCCGCAGCTCGCATCGTTCGAGCCTCTTCCGGGACTCGCTCTCGCAAGTGGCCAACTCTCGTCCACTTTTAACGACCTCTAAAAGCCAGATAGACAAAGGAGCCAGTCGACGGACTGCGTATGTGTGTGTCTGTATATCAGGCGCTTTAATGTCCCCAGGCGGTGGCGAGTGGCTTCGCAGAGATGATCTCAGAATAATCATCCGATTAACGGCGGACGTGTCGCCGCGTGGGCAGCCTCTCGCAATCGCCGCCGTCGATCCCTATCGCTCCTCTCTTTCGACTCGTATATAGAGACTAAGGACTGGACGGGAGCTCGGGGGAATAAGGGAGCGTCGAGATCATGATCCGCGCCGAGAAACGATTTAGTGGGTTCGAACGTTTTTTTTTTTTTTTTGTTCTTAGTTTGTCGAGAAAAGGGATTTGTAATCGAGAGTTTGCGAGCCTATTTTCAGCCCGGGGAAGGAGGAAATTGTTTGTGCGAACAGCCAGGAAGTTTAGGTACTTCAATTATAAGTTTTTTTTATACCTTCTATTATAGTTCTACCTATTAATTATGCAAATTTTAGTTTTTCTTTTCAAAAACTTCATTGAAACCGAATGAAAAAGCATTTTAACCGTTAAAATTACATGCAATTAAATTTTAGATCTGTCATAAAACGCTAATCTTTCGAGCAATGCGGAAGGGCAACATTACTGTGTATTACACGATACATTTTGTGCAAAACAATAATTTTCTCAAATGTATTTTTATGGGACCTTTGGATTTCTAATTTGTTGGCAAATTTCACCGTTATAACCGTGACCAAAATCTCCCATTTTCACGCGTTTATAACCAAATCGAAGGAACTTTGGTGAAATAAGAAAGACCTTGAATAAGATCATACTAAAAATGAAAAACTAATGTAGACACTTAAAGTTCTTACTTTGTTACCGTTCGTAACAACGAACTTTCGTTTCCTGCAAGGCCGTCCTGGCAAAAATATCTCTACTTCATCTAACCGCACTAATTTATTTGAACAATAACAGCTTTGAGCAGCGAAAGATTCGTATTGACTTAACAGTAAAACTGCGCACGTTATTCGCCAAGGTAAGAACGTAAATAATTAGGATCGGTTTTACTCAAGAAACTAATAAATAATTGATGAAAAGTTTAAATCGTTCTGCAAGAATTCATAAAGATAACGTCAACGGCGCAGTAATAACATTCGACGTAATTTTTCAAAAAATTGATCTATTACCAGTATTTACTCAGTGCTTGCGTTTTCAAAAGCCAGACAAACTTTATCACATTCGGTTTTTTTTTTCAACGTAAACGTCTATTTTTCACGAGAGTCGCTCGGGAAATCTGAGCAGCGAACGACGAGGCTGCTTTTTTTTTTATTTTATTTTTCCCGAAGCCATCAAAATGCACTCCGGACCCGTTTTGCGATATAAATTATTCCGTGTAATAACTCAAAGCCGAGCAATTTGCGATTGCGTCAGCGGCCGCGACGAGCACACATTCTCGAAATGCCGGTTTCCATGGCTGATTTAGTCCTAACCCATACCGACGAGCCTGGATAAATGACCCAATTACCGGCGGTCGTCGGGTAATGCGCGTTTTAATAAACAAATTACGGGCTTTTACGGAAAATGTGTCTTTGAGAATAGGTTTCGGGAGGCTTTAGTTGCGTTTTATTGCTTGGAATGTATAGCTCATTTCCTGAATAAGAGTATTCCTCGAATTAGGAGATTTTAAAAACTTCAAAAATACAAGTTAGAAGTTTTCAGCTAAATATCGTACCTTATGACAAATACAAAAATTTTAGTGTCTTCGTAACCCCAAAGGCTTTAGTGAAAAATGTGTCATTAAAGAAAAACGAATATACAAGGATTTTAAAGCTTCCACTTATGTGTTAGCAAATGCCGTTAATAATTAAACCCAATGTCTTATTTCTAAAAAAAATACTCTCAAGAGAAAAGAAAGAAAATATTTTATCTCATTCGAGTCTGATCCGCAAGGTAATACTAAGCCTCCACTCTTACCCCAGTAACCTTTTCAACACGCCGAGCAAGAGATAATCGATATAGCGGTTCCCCTGGAGCGTCTAGGAGTAGGCGATAGCAGTTGCAAGAACCAAGCTTCCCAGGTATGTTTTGTCAGATTTTCTATATTTTTGGAGGCACATCGAGATATTAGAAGAAGAAAAACGTTCTTCATTAGTCAGTGTCAAAAGAAATGTTTCCTCTGATATTCTTGAATCGGGGGAGACTTTTCGATCCTTACATAAATCCTTACATTCGAAAATATATTCGAATACTTAAACGGGAAAACTATTAATCATACAAACGACGAAAAATAAGGAGAAACTTGGTTTTATTTGAAAAATCGAACCGCGAAAAAGTTCCCACCACGAAGAATCCAAGTATAACTAAACAAACCGAGCAAAAAAGCGCAGTTCCAAAAGCGCATAAATCACAGAAAAAAAACAGCGCCGAGTTCAGATTTCGACTCTCCGGCTGCGGAAGACAGTTCTGACGCGGTGCAGTCACTCGGAGGGGGGACTGAACAGCCCAGGAGGCGTTTCAATCAATTAGACTGCCGTAATCGGATCGGTGTAATTCCCCAAAAGCAAAGGATTATACGGCGGCCGAAGGGCCCCGAGGACTCGGGATATTATGCGCTTTTGACGCGGACGCGCTTCCTCTCGTCAAACACGGGCTGAATAATCCACCGCCGCGACTCGAAATCGCCGCGGTTCTGCTTCCCCTTCTGAGCATATGTTAATTGCCGGGGGTTTAGGGGAGGGTATCGCTCATGAATTAGGGATGAACCCGCTTGGCGGCTCTGATTCAAGCGCTTTTTTTATTGCCGATTGATTGGCGGTACATTTTAATATTTGCGGATGGAAAAAATAGCAGAGCGGTGCGGTTATTTTGAAATGATTAAAATAAAGAAGTTTACGGCCACCCTGGAAGAACACTAATAAGAAAGTTTCAACGTAATCATGCGAATAAGACAGTTTCTTACGACTTTTTTTTCTCTCTCTCTCTCTCTCTCAGGTAAACTTTAATTGCGCAATAAAACTCGTAAAGTCACTCGAACTCGCTTAGTAATCGCGCTGATTCTCGCGGAGAGAGAAAAAAATCGTAAACTCGCATTATAAAAGCCACAAAGCCGGCCGCCCGAAGTTTACGCGCAATTAACCGTTAAAGAAACGAAGCTCACCGCCGCGTAAACAAGCAACAAGACATTATCCCCCCTGAAAAATATAACCGAGCCTCTTTTTCAGCCGACATATTTCCCGCTCTTAGTATTTATCGTATACGCCGGGCTGCGTTCGACAATCGATAGCGGATTACCGGACTCCAGGAAGCGGAGAGTGAAGTACGCGGAGCTTCAAATCCTCTTTAACCGAAACTCTGTGTGTCTCCCTCTCTCTCTCTCTCTCTCTCTCTTTCTTTTCGGCGCATACAACTTCGTAATCTTTCGTGAACTAAAACGACTCGAGTTCGAGCTTTTTTTTTGAAGACAAAAGAAAATCGACGCCGAGGGAAAATGGTTAAAATATATATTTGAAAAGTTTTTTTGCCACACTTTTTTCCCATTATTCGGGTGGGATTAATCTTTGGTGGTGAGAGGTGTTAACTAGGAGGTAGTAGAGGTTACGAATAAAGTTAGTCGAGGTGCGCGAGAGGCTTGTTGCGGTTTATTTTCGTGTACTTTTACTTGATAAGCTGGAGTAATTTCTAAAGCGTTTTAGAAATCAAAAAGAAGTATCTAAGTTGAAAACAATTACTTTTAGTAATTACTTAAACGATTTTTCTCTTTGCACAATGATTATTTTTCAAATAAATTTTTTGCTTCCTCATAGGGGAAGTTTTTTTCATTAGCCTAAGTAGCCTAGTGAAAGATAATTATATGTTCCTGTAAATTTATTATTCTGTCTTAAATGTATTTAATTAACTGAGACATCTTATTTTGCATCCAAACGAATCATATCAAAATATATTTTGACGTATATTCTGAACTCCAATATAAAAACTTTGATTTCATCGACAGAAAATAGATCGCACACCGCAATCGCATTTCAAACCCCAACCGATCATCTCTAATCCCCTCTCAGCTTCTTTGAAACCCCAATCCCAACAAATGCCCCATTCGCGGCCCTTAAATCTCCGAATTGGCGAACCCATCAAAAAGCAGCAACAGGCCTTAGTCCCCCCCGCCAGAACCTCCATTAAAAGCTCGCATAGAGGAGCGCATTAACACTTGCTAATCCGCTCGATTCAGCGACTCGCAGCGCCGGCCGGCCGCGGAAAAGCCGCTATTCAATGGCTGCGTTTCGCGTCGCATTGGTCACCATGAATTGCCCGCATTTAACTGGCCGCGATCGAGTGTGCGACTGGTTTATTAAGCGGCTTGTTGATGGCGCCGCCAATGCCGCGTAATTGCCAGTTTGTTCGACTGTGTATAAAGCGTCATTCAACGCGCAGATTTTTTTTTTTCTCGTTCGCGACGGCTGGTGCAAAGGATATAGACTTTACTTGGCGATTAGTTTGCACTTTCAATTTTTGTTCGATAATAAGTATACATTCTTGTATTTGAAATAAGTATTTAATAGAGAAAAGATTTGCGGGTTCTGGATTATTCGTATGCAGCTTATGGAAAACACTAAAAATTGTGCGATGCTGACTAATTAAAAGCATTTATTAGTCTTTATAAAATCGAATTAATTCATTGAAAAATCTGAACAACAAAAAATACAGTTCACAACATAAATAGAATAATTTCCAAATAGCAATGAACTAAGATCCCCAAAACCCCAAAAAAAAAGTATCTCAACCGCATAAATCATTCCTCCCGTCGAGGATGGCTCCTTTAAACGCGAGCCTCTTCCTACACACATCTATATATATATATTCGTCCACGTCCACAGAGCCGAGCTACCGTCGCGAGCCGAGGACGTCCCGGTCATATTTACGAGGGCGAAAAACGAAGCGATAATACGCGATCGTTATCGGAGGAGAAGGTATATAAGGAGCCCCGAGCGATTTTACGAGGATGAGAGGGCCGATATACAAGAGCCCGGCTAAGGGAACGCTCTGGTAGCTTTCCAAAACGCTCTTTAGAAATCGTTTGCTTCCATTTAGGCACTGCCGCCGGGCCGAGCGCTGTTCTCGATTTGTTGGATTTTTTTTTTCTTTTCAAAAATTCAGGTCGCTCGGAAATTTTTTTTTCTTCGCCGCGCCTAAGATTTTAAATATGCATGCATGGACAAGTTTGAAGTGTCTCCTTGAATATTTTAGGCATATTGTGCGAAGAATTTGCTGACTTCAAATTCTTTATTACGAAGAGAAGCAATGGGAGCTAAGTGGTGAGAAACAATAGAACAAAGTTCTTTCTTAATTACGATTAACAGGATAGAGGTTGAAATCGGGGAAAAGGACGAAAAGTGAAGTCTGCAATTTCCGTCGAAATAGCACTCCGTACGAACCAATTCTTTTTTAAAACGAAAAATTCAAAAAAGAACACCAATTGCAAAAGCACGTCGATAGTTTCCAAAATAATTTCAAAGTATCATTCTACAACAAAGTTATAAATGTCTTAAGAGACCACAAGAACGCACTCTCAATAAGACATCAAATACCAATCTCCCCTCCGCCCCGTCGGCAGCCCTGCAACAAAGGCACTCCTTTGTGCTACCGCGAAACAAAAAGGCCCGAGGAAGAACAGCGCCTCTTGGGAATCGATATGTATATATATACACCTCGATCCTCGCGAAGCGAAGCACAAGGCGATTCACGAGCGCAGAATGGGGCGCCATCGGAAGAAAGGCCCGAAATACATCCGTAGCTCTCGAAACGGAGAGAGACACACATCCAGGAATTGATTAGCGGCGAGAAGAAGCGCGAATCTGGGCTAATTACGGCCCCTTCGCTTGTACAGCGCTCCATTGAGCCGGAAAGAGAGCCGAGACCCACGCCTCGCTGATTGCACCTGCAGATGCGGACGTTCTCGCGATGCTCCTGCCTGCGTTTGCGAAGATTCAGCGGGGGGCGGGAGGGGGGGGGGAGTTTAGCGCGCTTC
>UCOM01002796.1:0-22779 GCA_900474385.1 Ormyrus pomaceus | reverse complement strand
ACAATTTATATAAAATTTTTATTTAAAACTGCAAAAAATATGAGCTCCTCTAATAGTCATCGGTTGCTAATTTTGACATGAGAGGTTAAAAAGTTAAGATGCGCCACCAAGCGCCAGTTGTGAAAAATAAAATTAATTCCGCTTGGTGGCGCATTTTAACCTTTTAACCTCTCACGTCAAAATTAGCAACCGATGACTATTAGAGGAACTCATATTTTTTGTACTTTTATATAAAAATTTTATATAAATTGTATAGAATCAAATCTTTACAAAAATGATATAAAATCTTTATAAAAATAAGATAAATTATTTTTACCTGGGGTCTTAGTTAAAAATGTAATAGATTAGCGCCATTACTACTTCTGGCATTCAAGACTGATATGCCTTAATTTTCCGGTGTTCCAGTTTTGGATCTATCGCAATGTTTCGTCGAAACAATTGCAATTGCGATAACCTGATTGGTACCAATATTGATTTTCTTAATTGAAGTCGTTAGTTATCCAAATCTTTCTTCCTTCAAAACTTCAGGCGAAACAGTTTTTATAATTTAACTATTGAGATTTTTCTTCCTTCTACCAAAGCAGTATGTTTAACTTTGTGCCGTTAATCTGAAAGTTCACGTTATCCCATTATTTCAATTTCACATTTCGAGGAAAAAATAGTTTGATATTTTGCGACTGTTTAAAGCGCTTCAAACAGTAAGCAAGTTTCTTTTTGATTTGCGGAAATGATTTTTTTTCACGACTAATGTCGCGTGAAATTTCCAGTTTCGTGTACCACAGTCATTTTTTACGGGTCCTTTTTCTCTGGCAGTCTAAATGTACGTCACGCTAAAAGTATGCAGATAATTTACCGTGTTAAAGCTGAAAGAGTTATTTAAATGCCTGTCCCTTTCATTAAAAAGTGCATTAAAAATATTAAAACTCATAAGTACGCAGGTACGAATGTTCTGCCAAAAGACTAACACGTTTTATCAAAGATGAAAGTATAAATATATGTATATTTCTGTACAAAAAAATGGTTCCCCAAAGACTTTTGTATGCTTAAATCTTCTTTTTAATTATAAGTATAATTTCCAAGTAATAGTTACAATCCTTTAAATAATCACACTAAATCCAAGTCAATTTCGCAACCCTAAAACCCTTTAAACAACAGCAATTTATTCCTCAAATTACCCGCAGAAAACACTTCGCCCAAAGCTCCCTCGCAGCGTACACGCCACCTCTTACGTTAAATAAAAATTAAAGTCCAACGCGCTCCCGGCAGAGAGCAGCCGAAAGCAGCCTTTATACATTCGCGTTCGCGGACGAATCCATTGTCAGGGGAAAAAGTCTCGCGCTCTCCCCCCCTCGCATTCACGATTCACGAGGGCGAAATTGAGGATCGGCCGGAGGAGGAGGAAGAACTCTCGCGGCGGCCCAACTCGTTTTGCGCTCGCTGCATTATTAAGGGGCTAATACCTCGCTCGCTCTCGCGCCGACCCGCGGCGAACGCGACACCTTTCGCGACGTGCGCCTGCGAATGCGACGCAGGCGCCGTCTTGAATTACGTGGGACGGGGAGAGGGCGTTTTACGAGGACGGGATAGGAAGGACGCGGTCGCTTCGATGGCCGGGGAAGTTGATTTTTTTTGTTTATTGCTTTGGGTGACTTGTAGTTTGGGAGTGGAGTTGATTGAGTTTTTATTTGATGTTGGAGTATCAATAGGATTGTGGTTTGTAGCTTCAATAAGCTGCTACTGTCTTGTTAGTGTTTCAGTATGAAAGTGTTTATTATACTTAGTAAAGTATTAATGATGCGTTGCTGTAAAATATATTTGTCCTCGCATAATAGAATCGTAAAATTCATAATAATAAATTCTACACTTTTCTAAAAACAAGTTTGATTATAATATCATTGCAATATTACGTAAGGCACTGAAAAAACAAAATTTTTGTTCTGACGGCTTATTAAAACGACATGTCTTGTTAAGTCAACGTGCATCTATTAAAAATTAAATTCTGCTTTTTTAATATAAAATGCTATCGAAGCTCTTAAATTTTTTTCTGTATACTCTGGTAAAAAGCTATCAAAATATTTCCCTACACCGATGTCCACGTTTCTCAATCGATTCAGTACACAATATTCACAATGTCTCTTATACTTTAATCGAGAGAAGCAGCGGAATAATTAAAAAAATATATGCACAGAAAGCGCTCCTTTAATATTAAAAAATCTCCAAGACTGATCATCCCCCACCTTCTTCTCTTCTCTTCTCCAAGAAAAAGATAAGCGCCTCGCGCCATCCATAAAAGCCATATCCTCTCTTTCAGCTCGGGCGATAAATCTCGGTTTCCGCGCGAGAGTACACCATCGATTACGTAGTAACCCACATGCGCTCGGTAGCCAAAACTCCGGGCTGTAAATCCGCGCATAAATAAAGGGCTCGACGCGTCCTCGTTAAAATAAATTAAGACGCCTGCCAGCCCCGCTGGGTGGGTAGAGGGGGGGAGGAGGCTGTACGTCTGCTAACCACCGTGGCGTCGCTAGAAATGAAGAAATATGGCGGGGGCACAAATCAGCGGCAGCGCGGCGCGGCCAGATTATCGCCGAGGAACTCGATAACGCGCCGCGCCGGAAGTGGCCCGAGCACCTGACGGCAATTTCCTCTCGAACGAGTCGCGATTTACCGCCCGGTGGGTGGGAGGAGAGAGAGAGAGAGAGAGAGAGAGGAAGGGAGGGAGAGAGGTAAGAACGAAGCGCGGATGAGCTCGGGACGGATAATTAAAGGGAGGCGGGAAGAGAGAGGTAGGCGGAGAATGGGAGGAGAGATTAAAGAAAGTACGAGGAAAGGGGGCCGAGCGAGAAAAGCAGGCCGAGGCGGCGAGGAGAAAAATAAGGAACCGAGGGATTGGGGAAGGAAGTTGATTAATCAGGAAGAAGCACGCGTGTATTACAGGGATATTCGACGTTTTAAAAGTCTGCAAAGTTCTACTTCTAACATTTGCCACTTCCGGGGGGAAATGCTGTTCTATTCGAAATTAAACTGCTGCGACGAGTTTATTAATTAAAAATTTAGAATTCACCTTGAAAATTGAAAAGAAGAATCTACATCTTGCCGGATTGCGAGTTTTGACTTTACGCTTTTCAATCTCGGGGACATAAAAATTCACCGTTCCTTTATGATTTTAGCATTTTCCCCCGGCTTCCCCCTCTCGTTGCGAGCAAACAAATAAAGCAGAAAACTGCAGAGACTGCGCAAAGCGAGCAGAAAAAAAAGAACTGAGCGCGCGACGCACGACGAATATATAAGAAAATGCAAACAACGTAATCATAAAGCGAGAGCGAGATCATATATATATATATATATACATTGAAATGCGAAATAGGCAAAGAAAGGGAACAGAAACAATAAAGCCGAGAGCGACAGAAGCGATAAAAAAAGTGGAGTGACTGGAAGGCGAACTGCGGGGGAGCCGTAAAGCAAAAAAAAAGAAAAAAGGGCGTATAAGAAGGCAGTCCGGAGAGAGCGAAAAAAGGAGGAGCGCAGGAGAGAAGATGAAATCGTCATCGGTCGGTTTATTAGCTCAATGAAAGAGTTATTGGTGGGAATTAACGAGTCGAGCCGGGAAATCGGAACGTTGCTCGGCCTCCCCCGAGATTGAATTAAGATTTTCTTCGAGACGAGAGAGAGAGAGAGAGAGAGAGCTATTGCAGTTCCTTTTCTCGCCAAGCTTTCGCAGATCGACGCCGCTGCCCGTTTCTTGCTCCTTTCGCCTTATTCAGGCCTTTTGCGCGAATTTTTCAAATGACTTTTGCATTTATAATGTTCGCGCGCAAGAAGCTTTTCTAAAAGACACCTCGCGGGATTATTACTTCTCGCTCTGAGAAAGTTTGAAGTTCTTAATTTTTATTACAGAATTTCTCGAGTAGGATTTAGTAGCTACGTAATAGTAATGCGCTGAACGCCACGGTTTAATTTATACGGTGATTTAATTTTAAAATCGCGCGCCGACTAGCATTTTGACGAAAATCTCATTTCTTTAACAAACCCACCATTTTTCTACACGCCTCCCTTCTTGCAAACGAAACACCGACACTCAAACGGGCCTTTAAACAGTTCGCCCGCCAATCAAAACTTAATTACCCCCGTCGCCCAGAGCCCGTCCATGAACCAACAATCAACGACGGGCCGGTCGCTCCGTCGCGTCAAAAGCCGAGAACAGAAGGCCTGGCTGGGCCATTATCCGCCGATATATCCGCTGTATAAAAGCCGTTATATCCCGATCGGAAAAGGAGAGAGAGAGAGAGAGAGAGAGACACGTACCTGGATCTGACAGACGACCTCTCCGTAGGGCCAGCAGCTGTAGATGGCGGGCACGAAGCCGAACGGCGTCACCAGCAGGCCGATCGCGAGGTCGTTGCTCGCCAGGCTCGTCAGCAGGTACCGGGGCTAAAGGACAGAGGGAGACTCGTTAGACGCTCGGCAGAGGAGGGGGGGGGGGGGTTCATTGTTTCGGGGGGGTGGATGGCTTTATTGCCCGAGATTGCGATGCAATCGGAGACTGGATTTCGGGGACTTTTGCGGGATTGCCGGTGGACGGGGACGGGGGAGATTTATTTTGGTGGCTTTTGTGCTGCATCGAGGGCGGGGGTTTTGGAACACGGTAAAAGCAGTTTTTTAAACATTTTACTTGTATTGGAGGGCTTAGAATACGTGGAACGCGTGCTTAGAAGCAGCGTTATTATCTTTCAATTAAAAGTTCACCAGTGTAGTGGCGTGTAACGTAATCCGTGAAGCCGCTGGATTAAGGACTCGCCTGTACTTTTGTGACTGTAATATATTCCTCATCGAATTTTGCGATTTAGAAAATTGTCTCCCGATTCTTAACAACTTGAGTTATCGGCAAAATAATCTTGCTATTGCTACTATTTTGATGTAGATTTCAGCACTTCATATATATTTAACATACTTTTAGATTAATTTAGTATATACTTTAGGTTAAAGCTAAGAGTACGCAGCGAAAAACCTCGGTTCGGCGATGAAAAATTACTGTAGGATCTGTGTAATTTTACAATGAAAATCTGATTGCTAATTTAATTTTTGCTACATAAATGCTTCTCCACGAATTTTACTTCAATGTTACTTTGCAATTTAAATTTTTAGCAAACAATAAAAAATTCAATTCCGCGTTCAATGCGAAATACCAATACTTAAGTTTTTAATTCACTTTCGGGTTAATAAACATCCGACCATAATTAAACATTAAATCTCGATTTGACTGCACCTGTCGCCAAATTAACGGAACGTAAAAATACGAAAAGCTTCTTATCAGCGTCATCAACGGAGCATCAACGCGCCCGACGTCCATTTTACCAGAGTTATATCGACGCACGCCCCTAATTAACATAATTACAGCGCTTTCTGCTCTCATTAATTATCCACTCTCCGGGGGCACAGAAAAACGGGGCCCGAAATTCAGGCTCGTTCGGAATCTGCATAAAGTCATCGGAGGCAACCCCCCCTTTATGAAAGCGATCCTCACCGCGAGTTTCCGCGACTATCTAACGTTACCGCCTCTCTCTCTGCGGTGTCTCTTCCACGTAGTCCCGATAACGCGTTTAGATGTATTTAGAATGCCGCGGCTCGGGGCTCGCATATTCATGAATCGACTGTTCACTCGGCACGTACGCCGGGATAAAACGTGCCGCCGCGCGCGCCGCCCTTCGGCCAAACAGAATTATGAAAATCAAATGCCGCGGCTGGAAAAATTGTTACGGAGCCTTCTCTCTCTCTCTCTCTTCCCCTTTTCCGCGTGGCGCGCGGCGTGAATTTCCAATGAACGCCTTTTATTTTGTTACGAATGCGGTGGAGTGGAGATTCTTGCATTTTTATGCGAGGTAGTAATTTAGCTCCTAATTATCTGAAAGTCCTCTTGATCGAGTGCTGAATATTTTTAAAAATTCTGCTTATTTTACCCTTTCAAACAAATAAAACTGCTTCAAAAACCCTTGGAGAGTAAATATTTTATTCCAGTTGTTATTCGCACTTGACGTTGATTATAATAAAGCACTAATACCAGCCTGTAATAGTCCCCATTACAAGAACCTTAATACCCCGCCGCCAAACGTCTCCCTCCGTCGTCGATTTCCCCCCCTCAATACCCTCTTACCCCGAGCGCGGCCGCTGTGTTTGCCCAGCTAAAAGGAGAGCCTCCGTCCTCGGCCGTGATTGAGCCCGACGTTCCGAGAGTATAACCGCCGCGGCTGCCGGGGTGTGTTCCGGCAGTCCATAAATGCGTAATCCGATGTTAATGAATTCATTCATATTAGCCAGAGAGAGAGAGAGAGAGAGAGAGAGAGAGCCGCAGCTCCGTAATTACGTAATACAACAAGACGACTTGACGACACTCTCGTTTCCTTTATTGGATTAGTCGACGCAAGTGCCTGTCGGGGGAGAGCTCCTTGGCGGACTGCCGCCGAGGACTGCATTTCCGAGTTTCTTCTCGGGGACGTGTCTTCGGGGCGGAGTTTGTTGCGGCTTTGATTCGGTTTTGTCGAGTGGCGGAATAATGGAGAATTCGCTTTTTAAGGAATATACTTGGGTGTTTACTGGAGATGAATTGCATTGCGAATTTGTTGAGAGAAATTTGGAAATTAAACGTTGAGAAGAGCAATTTTTAAGTGGCTTTTAGAGAATGAAAAAGTATTATTTCGTCGCAGATTGAAATTTTAGTTGCGTTTCTGTTGGTTTGAATACGACTATTTTTTTGTATAAAACTTTCGGCATTATATTTTTGGAAAAATCAATCTGAGTCATATCTGTCAAGATTTTTTTCTCTGTTGATGAATGGTGGACGTGTTGATAATATCAAAATTTATCACACACAATTTATTTGTATATCTCTACCCAAAGAAAAGATCAATTACAAAAAGTGAGTTATGAGAATCAAGTGGATTTTTTTATGATTATATAAATATAATAATAATTAAACAACGAATCGTTTGGACGATTAAGGTAACAAA
Source organism: Ormyrus pomaceus (assembly GCA_900474385.1). Classification (NCBI taxonomy): domain Eukaryota; kingdom Metazoa; phylum Arthropoda; class Insecta; order Hymenoptera; family Ormyridae; genus Ormyrus; species Ormyrus pomaceus. The sequence goes on along the minus strand of UCOM01002796.1, from coordinate 15,775 downwards.
AATGCCGCCCGATTAATTAATGATGTCCATGTAATTGATATAATTAATTGCTTATTAGTCAAGTAAAAATCTTGTAATTACCATCGAACCTCATTTCGATAGGACAACTAGTCGCATGGAAATTAAGCCCTCGTTCCACGTAATTTTTAAACGTAGCAACAATCTACATAATCTACAATTCAATTTCCAATCTCAAATCTCAATCCGCCCTTTTCCAATAAAGAGATGACATCCAAAGTAAACAAAATCCGACAAATGACGATGGAATGTCCTAAAGTTCATCCCACACTTCGCAGCATTGCCAGCACTATGACGACTATATTGCGGCGATAGATTAAGCAACGAATTATCAAAACCCAATACAGTAGGAAGATTAATTAAACCGACAAATCGCAATCAGCAATTTTACCAATGCACGAACCCGGTTAACCTACAAGGGCCGCGCGCGAAACCACGCGGGAAATAACCGCGCGCCGCGTTTTTACGCCGCTTAGACCATTAATCTTCGGCGCTTTTTTCCCCCCGATAACCGGAATCCTCGTCTCGCAAATTGCGTCGTTGCATAAGTAACGTCAGAGTAGCGCCGAGCGTCACTTTTTCGGTTTTTTTTACGAGTCGTTAAAACTTTCATCGGACGCGTAAATCTGGAGCTAATCATTTCGCGACGTGTACTCTTTTGAGTGAGGGGATTTTTAGGGGGCAGTAAAAGAGAACGGGATTATCGAGGGTGGATTTTTCGTGGTTTTACGACTTTTTCCGATTCGGAATGTAGGATGGATTTTATGCGAGGTTTTTTTTCAAATTGGACGCGTTACCTTTCGAAGAGTCGGTAAAAGGTTCTTCTGTATTTAGTAAAAATACCTCCAAAAGTGTATGAGGAGGGAATGAAAGCCGATCAAATATTAGCGAAAAATGTTACTTCTTAAAAATACTGTTCAGTATTTTTCCATTAAAAACCACACTGTTTGGTTAGTTTTTTTTTTTTTTTTTTAATTGTTTCTTTTTCTTTTTTCTCAATGCTCTCGCGAAAATTGTTTTAGATAAAAAAATTGCCGAAACACTGAAAAGCTCTTATGGAAACAGCGCAATTTTGAGTTTGTTATCGCCGAAGTTATTAGTACTGTTATGTTAGCTATATTGCCAAGCTTATTTGTACTATTGCAACCGTTCCATTCCACGCAATGCGATTACGCTTTGGCCCCGAATACGTGCCGCACAAGCACACAACCCTCGCTCATGGAATTTCGCGTTCTACTAAACGAGTGCTTGCATTATTAACTCGATGTACAATTTTTCTCGTGGCAAATGCAGAGCTGCATCGGTTTTGGCGAACACGGCTTCGATTAGTTTGATCGGAGCTTGCGGCGATAAGGTCGGGAGAATGCAATTCAAATGGGCTCCCCTCGAGCTGTTACAATCTACACCTGAATCTCGAGTCCTGATAGCGTTCCACTCGAGATGAGTAAGTGTTCTTAGACGACGGGCCCTAAACAGTACTATTAAACTTGTGTACAGTCACTGTATCAGAATCAAGTGTCGTATTCGAAAGAGGTACCATTTGCTATTGAAAAATACAATTTACCAAACAGACACAAGAATGACAGAAGAATCTACTCTAACAAAAGTTCAGCGACTGCAACTCGATTAGAAAATTTCGCGACTTCGTCCGAGCGAGTATTCGTTAATTCATAGTGTAACGTTTTCCAACTTTCATTAGATTCCGAGTCGGCCAAAGTTCTCAACTCCGCCGAGTCTTTGTACACAAGATGCTCCTCGTCTTTGTACGCGAGTCTAACCTTTACCAGCGGCTTCCGCAAGACTACCTTGTCGTTTTTCTCGGTACATACTACTGACCTGGGCGTGAATGTACTTGTGGTATCGTCGACTGTTGATGACGCAGATGACGAGTAGGTTCGCCCCGAGGATGCCGAGGCTCAGGCTGAGTATGAGGGCGGCGCGCAGGAGCTCGCCGATGCCGGGCGATGACCAGCGCGGCTCGAGGCCGCCGCCGGCCGGCAGGCTGCGCCAGCAGCTGCTGTTGCTCAGGGCCGGCGCCAGCAGGATCTGCGGCTTGTGATCTATCATCCTCCCAGGGCGCTGCCGCCTCGCGGCCCGTAGCCTCGACCGCGGCTCCCGAACGCTGCTGAGCCCGCTGTACTCGAGCCGCCCGAGGCCCACAACATCATCAGCACTGAGAATGCGAATGGTGGAAAAGTATTAATTAGATATACAATTATTATAAAAAAATTTCTTTTACTTTCTACTTTAATTCTCGGATTCTTCTTTTATGTTAAGATTCAAAATGTGCTTATTTTAAGTTTTACCGCGAAATTCAACAACCAATCAAATTGCGATTTAGTTGCAGCCACCTCTGCAGGTCGTGACTTTTTATTTAAGGATTGTAAATTAGAGCATTCAGTGTGACAATTAGTGAATTATATTGATGAAGGGAACTAGTGTTTGATGAAACGTCTGTATGTTCTAATTTATCGATTAGACAAATTTTTTACTCATAAAAATTGAACTCCTTTCAGTCGAATTAATTCAATACGAGTGATAAAAATGAGTTGAATTATTTAAATTTCAGTTTTTTCCAATACGTTCCCCTGAATAATAATACTTTTACTAAAGACTTATACTTTTCTGAACAATAAAATATGCAAAAAAAACCGTTAAATCAACCAGTCGCCCACTTTTAATCCACCAAAGTAGATCCAGCAATCGGTTCTGACTCCTCAGGGCGAATTAAACGAATTACCACCAGATGCAAAAAAAAAACCCTGCTCTCCTCGGAAACAAGATACCGCGCTGAATCCCTCCCCCCAGTCGTCGTTCGTGCTTTTTTACCCTCGGTACATACTCACCGAGCGCAGAGCGACGCCTTTTTTCCTCCCCCCGGCTTCTTCGTCTCGGCTCCTTTCCCTGAGCGGCAACCTTCTCACCCTCCGGCCTTCCCGTCAGCGGAGAAGCCCGCGGCTAAGCGACGACGGCGGCAGCTTCGATTTCGTTGACCTTTCGGCGGGCGCTGATGGCGAGCTGCTGCTGCTGCTGCTGCTGATCCCCGACATCTTCCTCCGTCGAGCGCTCAATGCCCGGATAATCTGTAAGAGATGTGGCGGGATTAGACGTCGTCCGACGACACCCCGAGCTTTACTACTACTTGAGGGCGGGAGACGGGAGAGGATTTACTTTTGTCGACTGCGCCGTTCGCTCACTCTCTCTCTCTCTCTCTGTGATTAGGGAGACTTTCGTCGAGAGTTTGGGGACGGTGTCGAGGGGGATCTTTTTATAGTCGACGGGATTTGCATTGAATATTTCATTGCGGGGTTAGCTTTTTAGATAATGATTGTAGTATTTGACAGGTGTAAAAGGATTCGTAAAAAGAAAATTTATTATTACATGTAATCCATTGGATTTAATCGATATAAAATAATTTTCCACCCAGAATTCTTGCGAGTAAAAATTAAAGCACGCGGAGTTATACTTAAAAAGTTAAGGGTCAGTTATCGCATAACGAATCAGCTCTGAATTCCATTCGCCGAGTGTGCAAGCGCCGTACTCTCGTTTCAATGCGCCTCGAAAAACTGCCTAGTCATCGTCTTCTCTCGCTCCCGAGCTCCTCTCGAAACGTATATCGAGCCGCGTGCCGCACCTAAGTCACGTTCCCCATAATTACTGCTCAAGAAATACTTTCCTCCGGCTCTCTCTCTCTCTCTCCCTCGGCTAGCAAAGCCCGATACAGCCCTCGTAGGAATTATCGGGGCGGCAGCCGGCAATTAATCGAATCAAAAGAAGGGGAGAGAAAAATCGCGATAAGTAGAGGTTCTCGCTCCACGGCGAGAGGAGGCAAGAGGGGGGGGGGGTCTCGCGGCCGCGTCGATACGCGACTCGCATAATGAGAGGGTAGTTAACGAGGCCGACCGCGAAATGGTCCAGGTCGGGGGGCTCGGAAAAACACACGGCGAGGATTCGTCTTTGCCCGAGCATTTCGGTGTATAATTAAAACGTGGCCGGCAGCCAAGGCGGTCTTGAACGCCCCCGCCATCTTTCTTCCGACGACTGCTGTGTCTCTCTCCCCCCGAGCATTTTTTTTTCCAACCTCCCCCTTTTTCGGGCTTAATCGGATCTCGTTCGATTGCTGCTAAGGCGAGGCGGCTCTCTCTCTCTCTCTCTCTCTCTCTCGTGGAGGTTCATTTTTCCCCGCGTTGTGTCGGGTAATTGCGGGACGCGGATAATGGGGGGTGGCTTAATGAAGATTTAGGATTATAATTAGAGTCGTCGGACAACTCGATTCGGTTGAGGTTTACGAGCTACTTCAATTTTTAAACTGTTTAAGATGGATTATTTGAATCGGGTGTATTCGTCGTCATATTTCTCGAATAATTTAGTCTGCTTATTGTTTTCATAAAAAAATTGGGTTTCTTTCAATAAAAACCCGAAAAATGTTTAAAAAATACAAAAGTATTTTCATATGGTAAGTTAAAACCAAGTTTATTTAGGTATATTTATTATTCAAATTGTTTACACAAAATTCACGTTCTACTTTCATTACTTATTCGTCTGGTGTGGATATCACAATGTTTATTTTTATTTATTTCGTTTCACATGACAATGTAACATCAGATGAAGCAAAATAAAAATATTTACACGTGCACGTCCACGTCGTCGTTAGGCTATATCGGATTTACGTCTTAAAAATGAAATTTACGAGGAAAATGTGCAAATCCCCAGGAAAAAGTCTAGCGGGAAACTTTTACCGCGATACTCATTCAAACATTCATAAGGGTATCTTTTTTTTTCACGGTACATAATTTTTTGTTCGCGGTTTTTTACGAAACAAGTTTTTTAATCAACTTTACTAAAACAAAATTCGTTTCTACTTAAAATGATTTATAATACTTGTACTGAAAGAACGAAATGAAACTTTGAAGTAAACGCTTTTATTCTAATCCTAGCATTATCATTAATATTTTTATAAGTTATCGAAACCGCGGCTTAAAATAAATTTTCATTCGATTCTATTTATTCACCCTATCAATATTCACTTGTACCAAAATGACCATTTAAATACAATTCCCCGCTCACAAAATTATTCTCCAATCTCGATCGTTAAAAAGCAGAAAACACGCGGGCTCGAGTGTCTCTCCTCGCTCCGAATTCCGATAAAAACAAAATCAATCTCAAGGATCCTCGGAGCTTGGCAGCCCGGCAGCTCTCCACGCACCGAGCGTGAAAACCATCGGGGCCTCCGAGTGTTAAAAAGCGTTCGAGGGAGAGCCGAACAACGGCGGAACACTCGACGATTCTCCCGAAGCGCGACATAGTCGATATCGATCGATCCGCGAGTCGATCGGGCGAGCTCTCGAGTGGCTACGCGCGACTTATTTCTCGCTTTGCGCCGCGAGTTTGAGCGGAACTCTCGAGCTTCTCGACGGCCTTTTTCGGGGATCGGGCGAGGATTTCCTGCGGGTCGTCGGGGGTAATTCGGGGGTTTGCATTGTTTCGCGCTTCGTTTGTGTTCGCTTGGAATTATTTTTTAAAGTCGGCTTTCGTTCTTTTTACGAATTCTGCGTAAAAGTATAGCGTTAATGTTAATTTTTTTTTTGCGTAAACTTGGTAAGTCTAAAGCTATTGTTTCCTAGCATAAATATTAAATTATAATTTTCAGGAAAGTTTTATAAAATTTCTAAATCACATTTTGTAAATTAATATTTTAAAGTGACTGTATAAAAATTTCTAACTTTTTTTTTCATCTATAAAAACCATAAAATAAATGGAAACCTTATAACGGAAAAAGTCGGATTAAACTCGTGTTCAATATGGCAGATTATTGTGCGCACAGTGTAAGCACAGGTGAGGGATTTATCATAAGTAGCGATGCAAGCAGAATTTAATAAACAGACTTTTAAGATATAAGTCTGAAAAATTAATTATTATATATTTTAATTTAAAAAAAACTATCATCTCATGAAATTATTTTTAACGTCAATATTTTGAGGATGTCTCTCAAACCTCCAACTCTCAATACTACATCCCAAGCCGTAAATCAAACGCGAGAAACGAACAAAATTAAAACCTCAAAATAATTACACTTGGATTGAAGAACCAATATAAAAAATTGTCGCCTCGCACAATGACTTACGAGAAGCCACGCGGAGAAGACGTGCGCGCGCGATTGGCACCAGACGCGGAAGCTCGAAATAGTCGCGGCAGAAATGGAGGAAAGGAAGCGCCGGGGTCGAAAGGATTAAGTTCGAATGGCTTTATTCCGCGGCGACGCTCCGCCGCCGCGATGCATTTAGATGTCGGAATTAGGAATTCCTTTTTTCTGCGAGGCAGCTCATTTTTGGAGGAGTCTAAATTTCCGAGTTTGTCGGTCGATATCAGTGCGGGGCTGTAACGGACGTCGATGCGAAACTCGAGCTTGTTTGTATTGGGTACACTCGTATTTTTATTTACTCGCCGGGAAAGCGAAAGCGCGGTCTGGGAGTCGCGGGGAACTTGAGGAGGAAACAGATGCGATTTTTTTTTCTTTTTTTCGAGAAGATGGTATTACGCTTTTTTTTTATACGAGTTCTTCTTTTTTGCTCCGATCGTGGATTTTTATTATTACGGCGATAAACGGCGATGGTACGATTTCAGATAAAACAAGCTTAGCATAGAGATTATCCGCTCGCGAATAAGTCAGTTCAGTATCTTGACATTTAATCTTACAAAATTTATTTTTTATTTGAATTCCCAAGGTTATACTTGAAAAGAATTTTTTCAGGTTAAGTCTAACGAATTTTTATTATAGAAAAACTTGCAAAATTTTTTGCAACGTATTGAAAAATAAGAGTTCAAGATGAATTCTGACCTCCGTAAATTTGACTTTTTTTAATAAAAACCGACGTTTGAAAAATATTCATTTTATAAATATTATATATACAGCGCAACACTAAAACCTATAGACCCTTTACAAACCGCAACCGTCCAAATAAAAAAATCCAGTTAAACCCCCCCATTTCGCGAAACGAACTGCACTTCGAAAGAAATCCATGCGCTCGCAAAATAAACTTCCCCCGGCGGGCGCTTAATTTCGGCATTAAACTTTTCCGCGTCTCGAGGCGGTCGCGGGGCGGCCGGGCAATAACAATCCCGAAGTTTTACCTCCCGCGGAAACTGTCCGCGCGCGCCTATATATGCAAAAACCGCGCGCGCCGGCAAGAGGGCCGCGGCGAAAAGCGGCTTGCCGAGGGAGAGAGAGAGAGAGTCGCGAAAAGGATATAAAGCCGAAGCTCGCGGCTTAAGCTCGAGGGTCTCCCCGCGATTTAAGAAGTTCCGACCTCGCGCCCGTAAGAGAGCCTCGAGTGGCGCTCGTTCCGCCTCTCTGTTCCTCCGGATGAATGGCATTATGTTCGGCGTGCGTTTCGCGGTCGAGCGCCGCTGCTGGGGGGTATTCCTCGCGGAGGAAGTCGCCGGGAGAACAACACTTGGAGAAATTCGCGGGGCGAGGACTTATTTTGTTGATTCGCGGCGGGGGAAGTTTCGCTGTTTGTGCGTGCTTTTCAACTGGGTTGTCGCGCTAATTTTGAGGTGTACGAGTTTTATTTGCGAAAGTAATTGGGCGCGTTTTAATTTGGTCGATTATTTAATTATGCGGCGGTTATAATAGGGTGATAAAGAATTGTAATAGTTTCAAGGGGCTCTTTCCGTCCTTACGTTTAAAGTGCTAATTGAGTGCTCAAATTTTAGTGCCAACGTTAGAGAACTAAGATTAGCGCTCTTCAACAGTTTGTAAGAGGCTTTAGAAGCTATGCGTTTCGAAGAAAATTTATGGCATTCCTAAGTAATAATAGTTCTTCCGAAAACTTAATATTTATGCAAATTTCTCAATTATTTGTATGCTTTACAGCCACTCATATATTGAAATGAAGCAAAATTCAGTATTAGGTGCAAGATTTGAGTCTAAAAATTACCGGCAACATTGAGTTATAGGCTATTAGTAAGAATGACTACGTTGAGCACCGCAAATTTATATACGCTTATACCCCAAGATTGATGGCAACCTCAAAAACCAGTCATCGTGAAACATTCACAGTCCACATTCCCAGAGTCCTGCTCTATAAATCCGAAATTCTTCCCCGCCTCAGCCGCCAACCAATCCTCCGAGCAGCGAGCGCAAACAAGCCCAGCGGAGCACTATAACCCTTCGCCTCTTAAAAACTCGCTCCATCCGCGGCGATATCGGCGCGGTCGGCTGCGAGAAAAAAAAGGCCGCGAGCAAACGACCGGGGCGCAGAGGTTAGCGAAGGCGTCTCCGGGGAGGGGGAAAGTGCGGACTCGTAAAGAGACTCGGGCCGCCTCCCGCGGGAGAAGTCGGCCTTTTTCGCCGGGCCGATATAAAAATGATGGCGAAGCACCTGGCTTTGAATGTTTCATGAGTCGCGCGCCGATTGTGGCTGCCGATTTGCGTTCGCCGGGATTTTTCGCTTCGAAAGGCTGGGAAACGCTTTGGGGAGGAGGGAGTTGGGACGGGAGAGGTTGCGATACTTTTATGGGAGGTGTCTGAGCGATTGGTTTAGTAAAGTTTTTGGGTTGCGGATGGGAAGAGTCTTTTTTATTCGGGAAACAGAAGGGATGCTGGTTTATAATACTATTTCTCTCCTTACAGCGCACAAAAAATGATGGGTTTTTTTCACGAAGCAGCTCGATTGTTCAATTAATTTTTTGTTTTAGTTCGCCGAATTTAAACTCGACATTTTCCTCTATCCTTTGTAGCCATACTTTTCGTAACCGACTCCTCGACATTTTCGTATGACAATAAATTGAAAATCGAGTTCCCAAAATGTTCAAACGGCCAATCATTCCCCGCAAACTCAAAATCGCCTTTCAAAAGCCATTGTCACCTCACATAAAATCCTCTTCCATAAATAAGCTCCCCGGGAAAAATCGGAGCCCCGATTTTTCAGAGGCTTTCGCTCTCCTTCTCCGCACCTCCGCGTCCAGCCCGTTCCATCAAGCCATTGACGGCGCGTCCGCATTTTTCAAAGCGCCGCACAACGGCGCCGCGTCGCGAAGACGCGCGCGCTTCTCTCTCTCTTGCACCGGGCTCGATATCCGCGCGCGCACAAAGGTCGAACCTCTCCATCAACTATGTATGGACGTGTCCCGCGGGAATATCCAGATTCGCGACGAGCTCTCGCAGCTCTCCTCTCCCATCCGAAAAACAATTTGTCTCCGGGCTTGGCTTGATAGTCAGAGAGAGTTGTGTTCTCTTTTTGCTTTTCCGGCGGGGGGAGGTCGACTTGGAATTGCCGGCTCGTTTTGTCGGCGACGCGGCGGTAGTTTCTTTATTTTTTCGATTTTGGCTTTTTGCAATCTGCTGTTTGCTGATGTATTGTGTTTTTCGGCGGACTTCGGAACGAGGAGGACGGAGGGAAGCGACGGTGAAATAAAGGGAATTGTTTGTGGTAAAAAGTGAGTTTATTTTTGGGTTCTGCTTTTACGCTTTCTATTTCGGGTTTGATAAGAAGCGGATGCTCTCGGGAAATGAAATCTATTTTAATATAAAATAATATTACTTATTATATAACCTAATATTGATTTTCGGAATTGGAGTATGTCAGTGATAAGCTTTGATTACCTACGTAGGCTTCGTGACTTGAAGGAAATCGACGGTCTAGTATAATGACATTAAATGCAATTCGTATGTGACGCAGACTCGTTTTAGTAGATTAAAGTATTAGAAATTTTTTGAATTAGAAAGTTTTGTTTGTATCTTTACAGATTTTGGTCAGTGCATTGATAAATTTAAATGGCAAAATCAAAATTTTTAGTTGAAAGAACATTTTTTGCAAAAGATTTTTTGACCAGAAGCGAATAACTTTTGTAGGAGGAAAATTCAAATCTGCTAAATGCAGTTCTATTTTCAAAATGAAAGGAAAATGTTGAATTCACAAAGTGAGCTGCCCATATTTTATTCCACATCTGATTGAAAAGTAACTTACTTTCAAAGCATTCAGTCAACCAGTTATAAATTATCGTTTAATGACAGAATATTAAATGTCCATCTAGTTTTTTTATAGCCCGCACCTTACGACCCTATAACTTTTCGAAAACTTTTATGAGTTTGATTCAATTCGCGCAGATACCGCCGATCGCGGATTTATTATCCGGTAACCGATCGATTTAAGACTTCTGCATTTAGTCTGAACCCTTTTTAATTTTCTCCTTCAAGCTTTTTATATACAATCTTAACTGCAGGCGTTTAAAATTTTGATTTTCAAAATTTAAAAATTTAATTATCAATAAAATAATTCCGAAACTTAATGAAAATCACCAGCGAAGCACCGCCGGACGCCTCTCCCCGCTTACAGCAAGCAAATAATTTTAATTAACACATCGCCTAGCACACTTCCCCCCACGTCGCTCCGAGCTCCCCGATGAAATTTCCTCGCGTCGGGCAGATCGCCGCCTCGCGGCATCGTCAATACAATTTCCGGCGGGCCTTCAACCTTCATCCATGAACTAATTTCTCTATAAAGACTCGAGCCCCCTCCTCCTCCTCCCCGAGAAGGACTCGGCCGCCCAACGACTCTCTCTCTCTCGAGAGAGAGAGGGCCTCGCTGAAAGCCCCGATAAGGCACGTTTCCGGCTCGGGGGATCTTACACTGTTGGACGAGCGGCGCGAGGCGGGCATAACAATCGCAGCCGAATTATGCCCGGGACGCGGCGGAGATCTCACGTGCCGCCGGGAGGACGAGGATTTATTCGCGGACCTCCGGCCTGCAGGGCAGTCGACAGCGGAAGTACAGGGAGCTCCTATCCTAAATCGGCCGGATGCCCGAGTAAGTGGAGGGGGGGAGTCGTCTCATTTTTGCCGGAATTATGCGCGAGGAAGTTTGAGCTTGGTTTAGTTCCGAGTGTGTAAATTTTGCTAGCTCCTCGCGCGCCGGGCAAGTCTGAGAATATAACACTGTAAATTTTCGACGGGAATGTATGATGTAAATTTGGGCGGCAACGCGGACCGAGTTCGTATATTATGTGCTACGATTTTTAGAGCTGCGTAAATTTTAAAAGCCCTTTACGGAATTTTCGAGGTATCGAATTTTTCTGATTTTGAAAATATATATATACATATATGTGTGGCGGTATCCATCGGGTATTGTGAACGGGGATAGCTTATTTCGTAATGGTATTGTAGGAGGTGGGCGAGTCGTCCGCTTTTGATTAGGATTCGCGTTTTATACCATTTATCTAGAAAACGTGACGTGATATATAAATTCAGCCGATGGATTTAGATTCCGGGCACGAAATTTTTCAAAAGCCTTTCGTAATGTTTGAATTTATATGCTATTTTGTCAACGTATTATAGCAATAAAAATCTACTATAGTTTGAAAGTTACGTATAAACTGATAATCAAAAACACTTTAAATCACAAAACACAAAATAGAGCGCAAAATTAAATTGCCGAATTTCTTCGCGCGCTAAAAATAAATTTCCCTCGAATTAAAACCACGTGTAAAAACTGCGGAATTCTTGTGTTCCTTGAAGCTTCAAATTAGACTCCTTCTTCCACCTTTGTGTCTCAGGTGCAAATGCAAAGCATTTTCCTTAAAATTTACCCAAAACATTTCCCTCGAAGAAACCTAAATCCACAATTAACAACCCCCTAAGCGTCGCCCATTCGCCTAACGCAAAACAAGCAAAGATAAAACCGTAAACTCGCGCCAACACCCCGCCGAAGAAGCGCAGCTCGCCTCCAGGGTTGACCTTTTTTCCACCGCCGCGCGTTGAAAAACGCCACCCGAGTAAACAATTTGACGCAGCCAAAAAGAAAGAAAGAAAGAAAAAAAAAAAGAAATCGCCCGCGGCTGCGAAAAGCCAGACGAGAGCTTTCGACTCTCGGCGCGGAGAAGAGAGAGAGAGAGAGAGGAAATGGAAGGAAAAGGGAGTCCGAGATGCGTGCTTCCGCCTTTTTTCTGTTCTCCCCGACGGAGGTGTCTGACAAGGCGAGACATGTCTGAGTCGCTGAGAGGGGCTTTTTTTGAGTTCGGCCAGGATTTAGGGCCGAGCGGTTTTTTCGTAATTGGAGTGCGAGGCTTTGGGAATTCGCGCGTCGCGGCGGAAAATTTCTGGTTTTTACGTTGTTCGTTGTTATTTTTTTTTAAAGGAAATTACATTTTCGTAGCTTTACTTGAGGTTTGAATAAATTAATGATATTATAACTAAGTAATTGAGTAAGAGTTTTGAAAAAATAAGAAAAAAACATAACATCCAATGCTTTTATACTTTTACAATAACCCCAAAGCAGATGAAACAAAACTGAAAAACTCGAAAACTCCCAAAGCCAAAGCGCAACTTTCCAATCTCTTTCGGTCTCTTCGTCCAGTCCCCCCAGATTACTTCTAATCGGACAGCTTCGCGTAGCTGTCGTTGCTCGGAGAGCGCAAGGCTTCGGAGAGTTGCCAGCTTGTCCGAAGGACCAAAGACAGAGAGTTAATGTTTTAAAGGCCCCTAAAGCCGAGGCACTTCCGGGGACGGAAGTTCTAAAAGCCCGGTAAGTGCGCGAGAGAGAGAGAGAGAGGGCGCCGAATGACGGCTCCTGACCGGCGGCGGGGGAGATGCAGCCCCGCGCGTAATTGCAGTTTTAAATCTTTAAATCTTCGCGAAAACATTAGCGGATCCTCGCGGAGGATCTGACGAGGCATTAAGAGTTTTAATGATTTAGCCGGCGGAGTTTGCTTTGGGTGACGAGAGTTCCCACCGAGTGCTTTATGAATAGGGGAGCGTGCTTTTACAGTTTTATGAGAGTTACAATATGTTTTGGGTTAATCAGAGGAGTTTGCGAATAGGGCGGTTGGGTTGGGGTGTAAACGATTTTGGGAATTTTACGTGTATTTTTAATTTTTTTCATACTCGAATTGAAATTTAATATTTTGTTTTGTATGGAAAACTCTTGTAGTATCCAGTGAAAGGGTATACTTACTCTGGAGGATTTTGCGAAGAAGCTCATATTTCAGAAACTCACCTGTAACACAATCAAAAAATAATAATTATCTTCTGTCTTCCAGTATTTGATAAAACAATATATATTAATTTTCGCAAGGAAACATTTGAAAATTGGCAATAAGAAATAGTGCATCGATTCGCATAATTTAATCAAGCCGACCTACCCACAGCGCATCTCAAAGAAACGCGACATTCCCCGAGTAAGTGCCTGGGGGCCGCAAAAAATCCACGGCCGCCGCAGGCAGAAGAAGGAAGTCGCGGGCAGGAAAAAAGGGGGGGAATCCCCGATAAATCAGCGTCAAATTTCGCCTCGGTGCGGTCGCGCGGCGCAGAGCGCGCGGCCTCGGCATAAATCTCGAGAGCCGCCAGAAAAAGTATCCGAGCGTAAAGCCAGTCTTAAATCCCAGCCTCGATACGGCGAGTTCTTTGTCTCGGGGCCCCCTTTAGGGTTGCAACTTTCTCCGCGCACCGCAGTTTTTCTCTCCGCCCTTGCAGCAGCTTCTTCGCCGCGCGCGGCGGAGGAAAACACCAAGACGGAGGTGAAAAGTGTAAGCATTAGCATGTATATATAATACTTCCGGTGGGTGAAACGGCAACGGGGAGAAAAGTCTCTTTCTCTCTATTCCGAGGAGAGAATGAGGAAAAATGAGGCTGGAGTTGATGAAACGGAATGTTCTCGGTTCCCCGGCGAACTTCGCTGGTCGACGAACGCAGAGCGTCCGGCGATTATTCCGCGAAAAATGCGCGTAATAAATTCGTTTGAACGCTCGGGGATTAAACTGACAATGACAAAAATATCTCCGAGAATAGAGAGGAGACTCGTCGTTTGAGGTCGTCGTCGTCGCTTTTAAAATACGTGTCTTTTAGTGGCTAAAATGACGAGTATAAATTCTCATTCTTAATAAGAAACGCGTAACATTTTTTAAAACAGAAAAATCGCGAAACAAATCCCTTCCAGGCCGTTTGCCCAGCCGACGAGTCCTCGACCAAACGAAACCCCCTCCTCTCTCCCGCGAAAGATTCATCGCCCAAAAGCGAAGAGCCGCCGCTCGTCGCCGCGAAGATTCATCGCGCGAAAGCCTCGTTCGCGCGCGCAGGCATATATCGGAAAGCAGTAAAGCTACTCGTATACACTGAGTGGGGGCGCGTCAGGTGCGCGTTGCGGCACATGGCTCCATCAGCCGTCGACGATTCCCTTTTCGGCGGAGAAAGCGCGGCTTCCTCGCTGCTGGTTTATAGAGAGAGTACGCGATGCGTTCATGGCGACGGATAATGACGGCAATTTACGGCGCTTTGTTTATGCAATGACGAGGTGATGCTTGGAATTTTTTATTAGCATTTAACTCTGGAAATTCGATGGAGAAGTTTTGTTTGTACAGTTTTTTTTTTTAGTTTTTCGTCGGTTTTTTTATTACTTCGTTGAAGCTTTGTAGAATTCACAAACCGCACGCAAGACAATCTATTTTTCATCAGTAAAAAAGCGCGAATCCAAAAAGCAATTTTCGCGGAAGCTCAAAAGTTCCCTTCGAAAAGCGAAAAAAAAGACAGCGCGGCATTTTCTGAAAAGATAACGGTGCTTGATACACGCCGAGGAGAAAGTCTCTCTTCCTCTCTCTCTCTCCTCCGTCGCGAATAAAGTTGAAAGGGAAAAAGAGTCTGGGGATTTTCGAGATGAAGCTTGGGGGAAAACCTATGTTTAACTTGAATCAGCTCTTTCGCGGCATCAGCGAGATATGGCGTTGCGCTCGCCGTTTAAAGTCTCTCCGGGGTGAAAGCTTATGTTGCAGAAAGAAGGCAGGGAGTTAAACTTTTATCGAGGAGTAAGCGGCTGGCAGTATTCAAAGAGCCCGGAATTTTTTTAAGTTACCTTAAAAGAATTTCAAAGGTCAGACGGAATTCTTATAATTTCTTCCTTTGTATAAGAAAATCCTCGTTCAACGAAACAAAAATTTCATTTAATCTCATTTGATAACATGAAAATTTCAATCCTCGGTGTCGTCGATCTCGCGAAAATATCTGCGGGAAGCAGATAATGGCCGAAAAAGAGAGCGGAGGGCAACAAATACTCAAAGCCGCGGAGGAGTCCGCGAAAGAGCCGCGCCGCGGCTCTTATAAATTTCGCTCGTCGAAACTTTTTCCAAGGGAGCCGACGCGCGATTACGCCCCGCGGAAAGTTTTCGGACTAATAATATCCGCGGGTGTCGACGTAATCCTGTTTTTTCAGTTGAAAAAACTTCTCGCGGTCTTCGCGATATACTTTGCCCGGGTTGGGGGATATCACATTTTTCTTACTCTCTCCGGGGCGGCTTTCAGCTCTAAATAAACCGGGTTATTAGCTTTGCGGTTTTACCGACAGAGCCGTCGTTTACTCGCGTTATAAATTACCGACAACTTTTGAAACAGCGTAAATTCATTCCGACCCGTAATCTTCGTTTAACCACAAACTGCCAAAGACTCCTTTTCACCCTCCCAAGTGAAAAAATGTTATACAGCTTGAATACAGCCTGTATACAAGTTGTATACAAGGGCTGTATTCAAAAATGATTCTACATAATAATGATACAAATTATATACAATTAATTATTCTTGTATTATTGTACAGAATTTATATACAATTTAACAAATTCATGTTAATAGTTTGTATTGTAGGAGGCTGGAGCAAGTCAGGCGTTTCGTCTCTAGAGTCAGGGCTGTCCACCAGACTCGTCAGTAGGGCTGACGATGGCGTCTGGGGCAACTCTTGCCCCAGACGCCAATGAGTACCCTCACCGAGCGCGGATA
>UCOM01002795.1:0-22850 GCA_900474385.1 Ormyrus pomaceus | reverse complement strand
TATTCTCTTGTATTGAACATTATTTTTTGATACCACTTGTACAAAGCTTGATTTAGTGCATGATTTTTATTCAAGCTGGAGCGAAATCGGGCTTTGAGCAAGGAATTTTAAAAATTCTGTTTTTTAGAACTTTAAATATTCCAATAACAAAATTTATATTTCATTTTTCTTAGCTTTTCATTAAATTCTAAAATGAGCATATAAACATAAAATAATAATAGAAACGAGATAATAATGGAACAATAAATTAGTTAGGAGGAAGCTAACTGCCAATGACTTGGCAGCGGTTTTTTTTAATTTTTCTTTAAAAGTAGCCAAAGTTTTTTTTCTCTGCACTGACCAATTTTACAACATAGATTGGTCAATTTTCCAGAAAACATTGCTATCACATTAAAGCTGCCCAAAAACTAATTTCCTAGCCATTAAAAATGCTGTTATTTCTACCAGAAATCTTTCTAATATCAATGAAATCGCGAACTTATAAAAAAGTTATTTAAAACTCAATAAAATGTATCAATAATCGACCACTCAATCAATTGCATCACTGCTACGAAAACATTTCTCAGCCTTTTCCACCGCAGAAAACGCTCGAACACAGCCAAGCAAAACAAAAGCTTTTTTCCTGCTCAATGCCTACATGAAAAATGCAGCCACCACCAAACTTATTCGATAATTCCCGTTTTTTCCCAGCAAGGCGTGGCACGTGTTTTTCTGCATCCCAGGTCGCGCATTTTTCGGCGCTCGCCACTTTATAAAATCGGCGCTTTTTGCGCGCTCGATATATCGATGTATCTCGTGCCGAGGGACTATTAAATTGCACAATGGTAATTGATTCGACGCGAGCACGCCGTTATGAAATAGCGGCGTTTTTCGAGAAGCCTGCGACGGGGCTCGTATATTTGCGAGATTCGTTCTATTGTCGTGGCTTATTGCGGACTTTTTCGATGAGAGATGTAAGATCGGAGCAGCGATTGAGCTCTGTGCGTTGATTGTTATTGTGTGCGATAGGCCATTTGCGTAGTGGGATTGTTTAATCAATGATGCGGAGGATGAATGCGTTGCTGCACGTTCGAAAACAAGCTAGGATTTAAATGTTGAAAGAACTTTTTATTGTTATAATGAGTATATGTGTAAATATAAGTTTCAAGTTACAATAATCATCTTTCAGTATATTTATCTTATAATGTAGAGGTACTATAGACTCTCTAGAACCGTTTTTTGAGGGGAAACTTAGATAGATTTCCCCGTAATATGAACTTGATTTAAGCTAAAATTATAATTCTCTATTGAACGTGAAACTTTTTAGATATATCTACAATTTAACCGAAGATAATTATAATTGAAAGGTTTATACACAATTTTTAAGTTACCAAAACCTGTTAATTGAACTTCTTTATTAATATTTTTGTAACATGCTAGTATTCTCACAATTGTGGTAAAATAGTATGCTATAGCGGTTTATAACGTTCGTAGACGAATTTTAACACAACGCGATAAAGGCTTTATTATTGCGGCAACGCGCTTATTACGATTATTCCAGTTATAGTGATAACAAAATAATTTATTAATGAGCCTACAATATTAACACGACATTAACATGTCTATAACATGATAAACAGAAGTAAAAGTGTAAAGTTTCCCATCAGACAGTATTTTTTTCCAGTTTAGAATTTAGAATTATTTGAAAACCAAGTAGAAATGCATAAGTTAAAGAGGTAATTCTTGTTGTTCACTATAAATAAGCGGCAATTCTTATTTATTTAAAAATATATAATTTACTCGCGTGAAATTCGTTTCTCGGACTCTCCTTTTATCAGTTTAATAAAAAATAATGCCGCGTTTTAATCACACAAACTCAGCGCGTAAACGGCGAAACGAAACCGGGCAAATCGGCCGATTTCTTCATCGGATATCACAGCTCCCAACCACCTTAACCTTAAAATTTCTCGCCCAAAGGAGGACAAGTTCGTCCGAAAAAAAGGCGCAGGCGCCTCGTCGCTCGTCGGCAAACATAAAAATAAAATCTACCTACATGTATAGGAGCGGCGCCTGGCTCGCGAAGAAAAGGAAAGGCGCGCGCATGTATAATGTGTCCCACTTAGTTTTGAGCTCGATCGACGCAATCGGCGCCCGGATCGGTTATTCGGTATTATCATCATTATTCGCCTCGGTTCGATCACCGGAGAAAGAAACCCCTCCCGCGATCAGTTTACGTAACGATCAGCAGTCAGCTGCCTTTCGCGGATTTTCTTTTCGCGATAAGCTGCCAGATTGATGGTTGGGATGATGGAATCTGGAAAGAGGAAACGGAGCTTGGGAGTTCCGCTCTCGTTTTATTGTATGTAAATTTCGTTCGCTCGGCGACTTGGCAATCGATATATTTTGTAAATGCTAATGCGAACTTATATTTTATAAATATAGGTCGACTCGCGTCAAAATGTTGAAGTTTGTTTACATATTTTGATGCCTTTAGGAAACTTTGGGTTGTAGTCCGGAAATTTTGAAATTTTCTTTTACGTTATTATTCGTGGATATTTCATTTAGTCGGCTTTATAAATACGAATTATCGAATTGGAAAAATTTGAGAGAAAGTGATGGAAATCTTAAATTCCAGTGAGTAATTGTTCCGTACAGTAAAAACTTCAAGGTACTCGACAACTTTCTACCGTTTAATTGATTAAAGTTTAGGCTTAATTTATATAGGAGTGGCTTTTTCAAAATGTAAAAACAGCTGTAAGAAACTTTAATTTGAATTAATGTTCCTCCACAGTTAAAATGTTCTAAAATTCTAATTGCATCTTCGCGAATGCAATTAATTAGTTTTAATATTCGAACACTCCTGAAACTTGAATCTTTCTGTAATTAATAGCCGCCGAAAACTTTTTTATAAGCATTTCTTGGAAATATTCTCGCTCATTGCAAAGAGGTAAATGATCCTTTCGATATGCAAGACAAAAAATTCTTCTGAATTGCATTGCATTTTAATGAAACAATCTATCGTCGTTAGATTGAAGTAACAATCAAAGTATACGGTTTATGTGAGTATTAAATCAAAGCTTTTACTGAATTAATTTAAATCACAGCCAAGAACAAAGATAATATCAATATTTCTGGATTTCGTATCTTAGGAGCATATAAAAAAATCCGGCGACATTTAATAAATCACCGAGCTTTAACAGCTTTTTTTAAAATTATAATTTACCTTTTGCAAAACGTTATAGCACGACAAGGAAAGCTGCATTTCTCAACAAGTTTTTACGTCTCATAATAACAAAGATAATCAATTTTCTAAACATCATAATCGATACCATATCGCACCTACAAAAAGGAATGTCTCACCACAGCCGGTCTATATCTACTTAACATCTTCCCTTCCAATTTCAACTCGACGCTTTTTTAAAAACCTTCCCCGAAGATTAAACAATTATTAAAAAAAAAAAGTCCCCATCGATGCTTAAAAATCCAAATAAGATAAAACTCCGACAGCATAAATATGCATCTGCAGACGCCTCCC
The DNA here is from genome assembly GCA_900474385.1 of Ormyrus pomaceus. NCBI lineage: Eukaryota > Metazoa > Arthropoda > Insecta > Hymenoptera > Ormyridae > Ormyrus > Ormyrus pomaceus. The sequence continues at coordinate 19,336 of UCOM01002795.1, read as the reverse complement.
AAAGGCGGCGCATCCCACACAGACTTTCGATTTCCATTCCCGCTTCGTGCGCGTCGCTTCCGGCGCGCCGTCGCCCACGCTGGCCGCGCATTCCTCGCCACTTCCGGGTTCGAGAGCGACGGCCTTCGCGTGTCGCGCGAATCCGGGCAAGGACGCAGCCGCGAGACATCCGCAAGGCCCGCGGCCGGACACCGGACGGATCTGGAGCAGGAGAGCCTCGGGTGTTTTTTTTTTGGGAGGACTGTGGTTGTTCGGCCGTTTGAAAAGTTTGTTTTTTGTAAATTGAAGAGCCTGGATGGAAGGAAGATTTTGATCTTTGTCTTACGCGAACTCGGGAATTGTAATGAATTGTTGTTAGGTTTATTTATTCAATTATATGGTATCAATTTTGATTATCTTTGCGTTTAACACTGCGTATCTTGTAAAATTGAGATTTAGTTTGAAATTAATTTTAGAAAGTAGTGCAAACGAAGGCTTTTTAAAGTATTTATAATTTAGGAGTAAGACACTAGTTTACTTTCTAATTAACTCATTTTAGAATTATAAGACATTAATTACGTTTTAACAGCTTTAGCCTCCTTGCCTCCTTGCAGCTGAACTGAAGATAAGAATCAAGGAGAAAATCGAACTTTGCATTGTATCTTACTATACAATAAATAATGAAATTTATAACGTCCTTAATTAAATTCAAATAACACAGTGCTAATTCGATGAAATGCAGTTTGAAATTTATTTCGCTCGCTGGATAAGTAATTCAATTCAATGAAATTCCTTCCTTTATCAGTGTATCTTTAAAGCGCTGGGCGAGTGCCTCAATCAGTCAATTCAATCTCTGTCTGGAGCTAAGCATTTGCATAAAAATTCGTGCTCTCGTTCGCCTCCAAATTGTAAAATAGAGTAAAAAAAAGGTTCTCTCGCGAATATTTAACTTTTATTTCCGGTTTACTTCATAAATGTAACACATTGAAGTCCATTAAAACCTGTCCTATATATTTAAAATGTATTTCTGGGCAGTGGTGGTAATAGAATCGTAGTTATAAATTGCAAGACAATTACTATTTATTAAAAAAATTTTAAAATAAAAAAGTAATGTAAAAAAGTAAGTTTAAATTTTGAAATATCTAATAAATTTTTTTAAAGTAATAATATTCTGATCGTCATTTTTATTGACTTTATAAAAATGAAGAGTAATACATTGAAACGTTTCATCTTTATAGAGCGGATAGTGCACTTTTTAATTCCATGAGATATTAAAAGAATACACCTTCTAATAATTTCATACTCTGCAGTCAATTAGTATTTGTGCTTATCTCTCTGATTAATTAAATGCACCTTTTATCCAAGTTCACGCTAATAGAAATTACTTCCATAAAAAGTGTTTACTACTCGCTTTAATACGACTTAACTCGTTTCTTTTTTAAACCTTCATATCCGGCGAGTGTCCATGCTAAGTAGGATTTCACGCTTTTCTTCCATTACTATAAATAACAAATAACCTAGTAAATTTACCTCCACTAAAATGGAAATTAAACGATAAATAGAGAAGAATCTCAAGCTACGCTTCTCCAACCATGTAAAACACACTCACCCATACCCACCGAATCGATAAAAGCTCCCGTAAAAAAGTGTATCTCCACCGATCCTCGCTCAACAGACAGTCTCCCAACTGATCCCCTCCCCCAGAAAAGTACTCAACCCCGCGACACAAAGGAGTCCTCGGCATCGATCTCACCTTCGCGCCGCTGCACCGAAGAGGCACGTATAGTGCGGTGACGGTGTGTGTATGTGTGTGTTTCTGTGTGCGTTCGTGCGCGCGTAACGGGATATTCCCGGGTCGCGTGCATTGCGACACGGAGCACAGCGATGTATTGTACGGCGCATAAAGACTCGGGCTTGCGACGGAGCGGCTGGATGAGTTAACCGAGAGAGGAGGCTTTTGTTTGCCGCGGTCGGGGGGCGAGTTTTCTCGAAGACGGAGTTTATAGTTGGGGAGAAGCGGTCGTGGTCAATATATGCGGGTTTTTAATGCAGAGAGGGTTTGTGATAATTTAGTGTGGACTTGAAAGGAAATAATTATTACCGTGGAGATGGTATTCTACAAATGTTTACTGCAATGTACTGTTCTGGAATACAAATGCAAACACTGAATAAATTAATGTAGTAGCAGGTATACAAAAACGGAATGCACAGGACATTGAATCTTGGGAATCAGCTTATACTATATAAACTGTTGTATTTTTACTTATGTATCGCTTACAAAAGAGAACTGTAGTAATAAATGTAACAGATAATAATAAAAACAGCAAATCCTTTACAAACACATGCAACAAATTAGCAATGGTAGTTAGTAAGATAGAAGTGTGAATAAATTGTAGAGATGAGAGAAATTTAGTAGTTTTAAAATACTGCAAGTGTGTAAATAAAATAGTAAATTTAAGTCAACAAAATTTTGTAATTTTAAGTTAGTTTTAAATTAATGCCCAGCCTTGCGAACAGGTAATTCAATTATCTCTGCAGGAGAACAATAATTTTATTATACATTTTGTATTGAAACTGGATTAAATAAATAAATAAATAAATAATATAATATAATAAAATGAACTGTATACGTATAGTTAATATAATTAATTTTCGTTCCTCCACAGATAAATAAAAGTAAATAACAAAGTAACAGTTTTTTGCAATACATTACATTATATTTTTTAATTAGCTTCTTGTATAATAAGCCGTGTAATTTCAAAATATTTGCAATTTTTTATGCTCTTTATATCAGCTTTTGTTTAAAAGCAGTTTTTATCAATTCTATGATGTGATTTGGCAACTTTTTTCACAAGCCTAATGAGGATTTTTTAAATGTACAAAAAATGAGTGCAGAGTATTACGTACATCTTTCGAACAATAAACAGTGTCGTTTGATTCTCAAAATGCAGAAGGTGATGTAAATGCAAATTTTAATTTCACAAGCTTAGAAATTGATAATTAGAAATCATCAGCCGGGTTACAGGCAGTTACAACATTTGAAAAAGGTCAAGCTTTTACTCGGCTAATTCGTTATAATATGTCTTGCGCAATTGTACACTCCCTGTGGATTTATTCAAAACTGAGTGATAAAAACTAGTCCTTTGTGACAGTTCCAACGTATTATGAATAAACACTTTAGAATAATAAAACATTTTATTAGCGGTCAATTAAATCCTTGTTTATCAGTTAATTGCTTTCAATGATCGTGAAAAAAGTAGAAGAATGTATTTCTAATCTTATTATTCATGTGTAACAAAAGCCAGCGCAACTTTTAAAACGCGACTCTTAGATTGAGATAGTTCAGTAATTGTGGAAAACCTTCGAACCCAAGGTGTTCCCCGAGTAATAATTCAATTAATCTTTCGAAAGATTTGTTGCGGGTGATTAAAGTTAATTTTTGCTACAAAGGAAATTTTTTTAAAATGCCACTTTCACTGTTTTACAACGAAAAAAGTGTTTCCTTGTCATTATGGATACTTAATAAATATGTAAATCAGAAATAAATTACACGATGCCGACAGAATGTATATCCAAACATTTTTACATACATCAATTTTGAACAGTATATTTAACTCCATTACCATACAGCATTAATTCGAAACGACAGCCTATATTGAGCATCTGAGAAGGTTTGAACGAGTTCAGAGTTTCTATTAGACGAAGTTAGCTATATAGCTGTATCCAAAAATTAACAAGTAGAGCTGAGTTATGAAAATTACTACTGTCTAACGTAATTCTGAAACTACATAATTTAAATCTGTCATTATATTTCATAATTTACTCAATAATACTAGTTTTCTCTTTACAACGATACGTTTATCAATCGCTTTAAAAACGCGATTCCCTCCCACTCGGCGATTCTCCGCTCTCCTGCAATTAATTTCCCGGTAATGACTGTTTAATCGCCGACTCGCGTGCAGTCTCCAATTAAGCCCCGGAGACTAAAACACCAAAAACGAAAGCATCAATCGCTCTTTTATAGCGTAACATCCAATTAACGTGTGGCTCTCGACGAGCCGAGATCTTTGTACTCGTACATCAGAAAAGCGCACTATCGCGACTCGAGGCGCGTCTCCATTTTCACCGGTCAGCATCTGCTTTTGCCTGCGCAGAAGAGACAGCCGTGTCCGATGCTAAAGCCGAGATTAGAAGTTCCCGTAATTTCGCAGCCGCTTGGCAGTGAAAGCTAAGCGCGCGCCGTTGTATATGTGTGCGCCTGAATTACGAAGCTCCCGCAGAAATATGCCTCGCGAGAGCTTACTTTTTTTCAGCCGCGCGGCCTTTGTGCGAGCGCTCTTGTGGATTATGCTTTTTGCGATGCGCGGCGGAGAAGTTTCTTGCGGATGATGGGAAATTTTTAGGCTTGTGGGAAAGGCAGGTGTGGGTTGAAAAATTACCTGGGTGCAAGAGTTGTGCGAAATTTACTTACTTTATCTCTTGTGGTTATTGTTGTAACATGTATTGCGTAGTAAAACTATTTTCATTTTAAGTAGATTGAATAGTATAGTTTTTTTGGAACAATAATTACCTAATATCAAATGAAAGATTTCAATGATAACATGATTACTTTGATGTTTATCATGATACTCTCGTACACAGTTGACATATATATAGTATATATGGGTAATATCGCGTGTATTTCAGAGCGAGATAACTCGTTGTGCGTTGGAGGGTTAATTATAATAACTTCCTCAATATAATAAATAGCCTATTAATTAAAGGATGGAAATTAAACACAATTTAATTACAATTATTAATTACAAATTGTTATAATTATAAAGTCTCACCCATCACGTTTAATAAGTTATCAAAGCATCCACGTTATTTAAAGCAATTTAACTGCCGCAATAATTGCCTTCCCAAATCTAAACCATTAAAATTCCCATCCTAAATCGCTCCCATCCATTTTTCCCAATCAACATCCAATAACCCTGTATAACCTTTACCAGCTCGTCCAGACGCGTCAGCAAACCGGCCGCGTATACATCAAGCCCCGAATTTCCATGTGAAAACACGCGTATCCAATTACGAAGCCTCAAATTACTGCTCTCCGGACGTGCAAACGGTCGCGTCGTCAGCAGCTCGCGCTCGTTATATACACACCGCGCTTAAAAAGCAGCGGGGGAAAGCGAAGGGTCTCTGGCCTGCGCGCGGTCTGCCCTGACCTTGAGTAGGTTCCTTTCTCGCAGCTGGGACTTTTTATACCCGAGAGTCCATCTCGCCCGGTTTCGCGCAGCGAGGATCGAGGCCGAGATTTATTGGGGCGAGAGCCGCCGAAGAAATTCGGATTATATACGCAGGTGGCTCGCGGATAAGGAGGATTGATTAGGGGAAAAGGGGCACTTGACGGTGCTGTGCTTGAGTTAATTGCGTGTAAACTGCAGGCGGTAATAAATGTTTATGCGGCTGCTATCGGGTTTTAGTGTATAATCTGCTTTACGAGCGGATTTTATCGTAATGTTTGATTGAATTAAGCCTTTGTGCCATCATTTTTAGCGAAGACGTTCTTATTGAACGCTGCTTTATCGGCGGATCGATGGACGAGTTTTTATTAAGTACACATTATCCCGTAAACAACTTTTACTTTATTCAGGCGCGAGCTTTAAGAGGTGAAGAGTTTAACCGCGGCAAGAAATTATTAGACGCGTAAAAACATATTTTCTTTTTATTTCGCTTGTAATAACTTTATTTACAAAGTCTGAAAGTGCAAATGCGTGCATAAATTGAAGGTGTACAGCTTTGCTTACGTAAGGTAGGCTAAACCTAAAATATTTCCAGAGGATTTCTATTAAAACGAACGACTTAATTTTATTACTTCACAAAATTTTTCTTCGCCGTTATTATAGGTTTAATTTGCATAGTTACGTCACTTTCTTTTGAAGATAGAAGGTTTTGATACTCTTGACATTGAAACTTTCTACGTAAAAGTGTCAAATCTCCGCGATTATCATAGCGGTCGTTTCAATTAAAATTATTACGGGAGTTTAATTCTAAGAGTTTTCGAAAAAGACGCATCAAAAACTAGTTTCTTTTGTTACGCAGCTTTACAGTAATTTTAAAAGTAACCGAACTAAGTTTAATTAATTCGTACATTATTAAATTTTAAAGCCAATTCTTTCTCTAGACATCGACCAAGATTAGAAACTAATTCTTCGCCTCGAAGACTGAAAGTAATACTGCAATAAAACATTTTGCCATAAATAAGATATCGCATTTGAAATTCCACTTGAAATACTGTACTTAAACAGTCGCAGAACAACAAGCCGCCGAACAAGCCCGCCTTCACCCGGCGTCAATTTGTCATCATCGCCATAGCCCTCTCTCGGAAATTTTAACCTCTCACCTCTCGGCGACGATTAAAAGTTTTCGAAGCTCGCTCGCTCCTCCTGAAAACTCCATAAAACACTCGGCGGCGAGACGCGCACGCCTCGTCCCCGCGCGCCGCGAGAGACGCAGATACAATCTCTTTTCAGCAGCCTCTTTCTCGGTGTAACTACAGACACTCGCAGCTTTTGCAATTATTAATACGCGCCTATCATCGGCTCATCACGCCGTAAAATGTTCCGTTCCCACGTCTTATCGAGCTGCTCCCCCGGAGATTTTCTTTTTTTTTTTCCATTTCAAAACCGCGCCGGGGCAGGTAGTTTCGTCAGCGATTTTTCCGACGTGACCGTTTTTCGATCGGGAGAGGCGAAATATTGGGACATTTTTCGACGACCGCTGATAAGTCTAATCGTATAATCGAGGTCGAGGAGGCGCTTCGGGGGATTTCTCAAATTTTGTCTAGTTTACAAAAGTGCAGTTTCGTAAATTATATTGAGAATAGCCTCTGGAATTATGTACGGGGAAATTGTTGCACTATTTCGAGGTGCGATGAAATATGCGTAAAATAAATACTGACGAGTTCTCTCGTTGTCAGTTAGAATTTGATATAAAAATCAATAATACCGATAATGATAGCCGGTTATCTATGCAGGGCTCGTATTATCCTTGTCGTGTTTCCATTTTGAGGCACGTCAAGCTCGTTGCAGTTAATAACGTTATCGTCCGTTAAACGAGTAATGAGTTTTGCTTCCAATTACGCATTATTCTATTAATAAGTAATTCAGCAGAGATTGAATATCAAATGTAGTCGAAATGTTCAGATGATCATTGGCAACGTGGTATTCAAAATTTTAAACAGTATAAAATCCGTACCTCTGCTGCGGAAATTTCAAATTCGATTTCTAACTAAAAATATTCGTTTTTGCAAAAAGCAATATTTAACAAAGGCAAACTCCAGACAATGACAACTTGATCGAGAAAGATGATCAAAGCTAATATCAGCTTGCACATTCATGCGACGCCCAAGGACGCGAAGCTGAAAGCGTTCCTATAACGCTGTGTGGCACATTCAGGCACTTCCCAATGCTGCAAATCTAAGCTTTGATTCGCGAACGGAGATTTACGCCAAGATTATCCCGTTTGCTCGAGGAGATACAAACAGACAACAGAGTGAATATTGGAAAGCCGATGAAAAACTCGCAAAACTATATTGAAGAGATCGAATTTGCTGCGCTCGTAAATAATGTTTATATAAGATTTTATCTTAATTTAATCAGACGGGGAAAAGATAAATATGCTTGCGTTTCGACACAGCGGGACGAAATCTTTTATTTTACCAAGTTGAGTTGAACCGATAATCTTCGGGTCGCACACGGCAAATTGCAAGGTAATGATTCTGCAATCGGTCAAAGTATTCTCTTAGTGAATGCATTCATGGATAGACACCTCAACAATTGCGATATAAATCAGATCTAGATAAAGTTATGTCACAGTCAAGATGCCGAAGTTAAGAATTCGAGAGAATCGTTATTGTCAACGTGTCACATTTTAAAAAGAAGCCATCAAGCCCACTTTTTTAATAGATATATTCCTCTTGAAAAACTACACGATTCAGTAAAATTGCTTCATTCTCGACGTAAATCCACTCAAAAAAATACAGCGTTTTCGAAATCATTTTTAAATACTCAAAACGCAGAATCGCAGTCCAACAAAAGCAGCAAAAAGCACCTAAAAAAAAAAAAAAAAAACTGAATTAATCCGATATCGAAACCGAAAGCAGCGCCGCGACGAGCATCTCGCAGCCTCGCGACCCTGCCTGTGGGTACGGCTCCGCCAGGTGAAAGCCGGCACCATCGTCAGGAGGCGACAAGGTCACGCCCGCCGTTACAAAATCCCAGAGCCGATGATCCGCCGGCTATAATTGCAAGCCTGCAGCTTTTTCGCCGATTGGCCAATGCCGCTTACACGAGAAATCAATTAGGGATATACGAGCTTTTCTGCGGGGTCCCTCAATTATTTGCGCTGCGCGGGTTTATTATAATGGCGTTTGAAAAGAATATGGCTTTGTCCGATTTTTAATGCGAGAACTTTTTATTGAACTTTCCTTGGATTATCATTCGAATGAAAATGTTTTATCTGGGATTAGTTCTTTAGCTCGCGACCTCTTTGGGTTTCGTAATAATTTGAGCGAAAATCTTCTGATTTGCATAGAATTTCCGTTGGAGTTAAAAATTTTTATCAAAAAATCATTTTTAGCAGAAAGAAGCTTTATTTTACATTTACAAAGTTTTTTATTTTACCAAATAAAGATTTTTTGTTTTATCTACGGTAAAATTAGGTTGCCCAATTTGAAGATTTTGAATATTCACGTTCAAAATTTTAAATTAATTTTATGCAAATGTACCTTCTCATTATCTGCAATGAAAATTCCGTAAAAATCTAACTTCAACTTCAATATGTTAATGAACGATATTAGCTATATGTAAAGAATGATAGTAATTCTTGCTTGCTTAAAATTTTCTTCGAATCAACAAATTTTGGTCCTTTTTCTTAATAATTATAATTTAGGGTTCACTTGAAACTCTGAAGAAAGAAACTTACTTTCGTTGCTTCTTCAAGTCACGTGTTCAATTTGTACGTCTCTTCGAGTTTCCATTAGTTCGTAAAACGAAATTTTTAGAAAGCACAATTTTCTAAGAATCTAAAAAATACCAGGAACGTTAATAATATTTAACTTAAATTTCAACTAAACGCTTTAGTTCCAGAAGAACATTTCTTCTCCGCCAATTGAATTCCCCCTAAATATTACTCAGCCTCCTATAGCGAAAGGTGCAAAAAATCGCGTCGGCGGACAGCAAAAGCATCGGTACAACGTCCTCTAAATTTAAACTCTCGGCTACGAAAAGCTTTTTGAAAGTATCCTCCTCCCCGGCGGCAAAAGAAGGAAGAGCCGAAGGAGCGACTGCTCTCGCGGCTGCGGCAGAAAAACGAAAAATCGCGGCGCGCGAAAGAAAGGAGTCTCGAGCCGGGAGAGAATTTCGCAAGGAGCCAGAGGCGAGCCGCGGCCTTCGCTCTGCGTTTGACGCGACGACGACTAACACAACATTCCCGCGAGGCAAAAGCCGCGCGTTTGACGGGACTTTCGAAAAGGAGCCCCGGCGAAGATTCGCCTTTTATTTAGAAGCTCCTTCCTTTTTTTTTTCTTTTTTCTTTTCTTTCCTTTTTTTTAAGCGACCGATCGAAGGTTGGCAGCCAGAAGCCTTTTGTGCGGCCGCGAAAGGAAAGTGTCCGTTTGATGATGAATCTCGATTGCCTTTTTTCGGATAAATTATGATAATCGAAGCGAGCAGACGCCCCGAGTGGCTTTTGAAAGGATTCGATCGGGGAAGGTACGAATTGATAGTTATTGCGCCGCTTGGGAGATAATTCAGCTTTTTGCATAGGATGGGATTTTGCTTTTCAGGATTGGAATTGCACCTATTTATTTTGCGCTGGGAATCGTCGAGCGTTTTACGAGCATCTGCGATCAGAGTTTCGATTAAATTGATAAAATAATAATTTAAATAACTTATTGAACTTTTATAATTAAGCTTTAAATAATATCGCAATGATAAATTTCAGGATCTGATCACTTCTGTCGTATTTTCAAAGACATTTGATTATAATATTGGGTTCATTTGCTTTTTCTATTCCCCGCAATCTTTTAATTAATTGGGTTACTTTATTACGTCACAAACTGAATATTTCCTGCTCCATTAAGTTTCACAAACAACGAAAAAAAAAATCAATAACAAACAAAATATGTAATTGGACAGCTTATCTAACTTGACCGACACACCTGTGGAACGAATTTTCTTCAAAATTATCGAGTTGTCTAATTTTGCGCGTCTAAAAATATAGAACACCTATATAATTAAGTATTTCAATGCGTACTTAACCTGGTGACATAATTTTGAATCTTTGAAGATCCAATATTATGACTTGAATGGTTTGCGAAACAAAATACAATATCTTCAGAAATGGATTTCTTTTTCGCCATTAATCTTATAATTTACTCGAAACCTTTGCGGTTATGTATTATAGATTATGTTGCAAACATTCAAGAGTCAGTTACATAAATACAGCTTGAGATTTTATTAATGCCAATTCTAAAAAAACATCGCTAACGCTGAGCCTACATAATATTCATCAAAATAGAATATGAATTTCTTTCCATTATGTAAAAGCAGCATAAAATCTATAAACTCTAGAAATATTAATTTTGAACAAACCGTTAAAAAATTGTATTCACCTTAAACGATAACAGTTTATCAAATTTAATTAACGCTCTCTTCCGTATTATAAGTAAAAAGAATAGAGCGGCCATGCAAAGTTCAAGAATGACTCTTGCATATTAAGTGAGTAGAAGAAGGAACAAATACACTCCTAATTTTCATTAAGCCTCTTATCTCAAGTGGCTTCTGAGACTTTCGCAGAGTTTGAGTGTACTCTTCAGGGTTCTCCGCTATTTCTCTGTCACTGTCACTCTCGGAACTTTGTAGGTGAGGCGAATTGGAGCTTGGAATCCAATCGCGTTTACTTTCATCGAGGCGTGTATATCTCTCGGATTTTTTTTTTAAAGTTGCGTGGGTGTACCGCTCACGACTTGCTTTCGGTATAACATCGAATTGTTTTGTGCGATTTCGCGAGTAAGTATTGCTAAATTAGAAAGAACCTTACTTTAAATTTAAAATAAATACTTCTATTTATAATCATATCGATTACCGTTGCGGTATGGAATTTTCATTAGAAATAATTTTCCAAGTATTGTGCTCTTAACTATTCATAATTTACGTGTCTAACCAATGCCATCAATAATACTTACATTTCGATTATTCGATATAAACTTTCGCGACGCTGTAAATCAACGTCCAAGAGCTTATACTTCCGGTGTGAAATACAACGCCACCGAGCAGCAAGGATTTAAATTTGAAGAAAAATCAGTTTATCTGATAAAACTTTTTCGGGATTTCAACTTTGCCATCTTCGCGCTCGGTACGATTGGAAGAGATTTCAAGCCTCGTGGAGCTACCAGGAAAGCAATTAAAATTCTTTGAATGAAAGTGAACGCTGCGTGGTTAATTAAGCATTATTTTGGAAAAACTACTTTTATCTTAGCAATAAAAATAACTCAATATGTAAAATCAATGTGAATTTTAAAATAGTGAAAGTAAAAGGTGTAAACCATACCAAGAGGAGTTTATTGAAGAAAAATTTTTTTTCGTTAAATAAAAGGATTTAATGCGAAATTAGCGAATGTAAAACTTACTTATGATCATAATTTACAAGATTTACTTTTGTAAATAAATATTCGCAAAGTAAATTCAGTAGCAAATATAAATAAGGCTTCAATATAAACTAATAGCTTATTCAAGATACAAATATTATACCTTAGGCGGAAATAATTAAGTGTGAGCATTAGATGCAGATTATATTTGTAGAAAAAGAATTATACTCTAAAATAATATTGTATAGACACATGAAAACGCAATTGTCTATTTAGAAAGAAAATTAGACTTATTTGTTGGGGAACATATGAAAGTAGAATAATTGAATATCATTTAAATAAAATGAATAAGAAAGTTAATAAATGCACTGATTTAAATATTAGTCAACCGATCGAAATCAAGCATCATGAACAAATAAAATTTCGATTTTATTATTTCGCGTTATTCTGTTTTCGTGTAGCATTAAATAATAAAGTGTTAAATTAAATGTGTTAAGTTAAATTAAATGATAACATGAACTTGATTAATGTACAATTTAATCCATAGTGTGGAAAAATTTTAATTTACTTATTAGTGTCTTCCTATTAGTGTAACGTATAATTTTATTAATGCAACTAGAGGCGAATAATTTAATGCAACGCAAATTTTCTTATCTGCTGCAATTAGGTTTCTTATCTACTACATTGAAGAGCTCGTTTCTTCTTTTGTGTAATTAATGTATTATACTCCAATAACTAAATTAAACAACTTTTAGTTTTGTACAATTGCATTCTATGAAAATAACATTTCCGGAATTTACGTTTTCATGTTTTCCGCTCTTTTTGAAACGTTATTTAAAACAAAAGGAAGAATTATTGTGTAATACGAAATATAATACGAAATATAGTACGAAAGCGATCGCAAAGTTGATAACTTCCAAATAAATTCCCATTTATTAAGGTAATGGAAGGCATCATATCCTGCAGTGGACGGTAAAACCAGAAAGTTTTAGGCAACGATTGGAAATGTCGTCGGCTTCCAACTCCGAAATTTCGCATAATTTACGGAAATAAGCCCAATAGTCCTGTCGAACTTTTCCTCAAATAAATTAATTTTACGTAATATATTCCTTTTATGTCTCTCCGGCGAATTTATTTGTTTTCGCCCGTCGGTTGCAAGTACGTGCATGCAAAGGCAATTTTTACTATACCTTTTCATCTTTACAATCTCTGCGTCACTTTCGTTTCCTTTAAAAGAGTTTTGCGTGTGATTTGGTACATCAGGTATTCAAACTCGTATTAAGGAGAAAATTTATTTGAATTATGCGTTTTATTATATCGGTCTTAATACAAATTTATTCAAAAATTGAATCTTGTCTTCACCTTTATAATGCTAATAATATCCACTTTTTTCTTATGCTGCAAACATTTTCTTATTTCAATATTTATTTCTTATCAGGCTGACAGTATTTGCTTTAAAATTCTATAAACTCACTGTCACTTTCACATGCTCATAATGCAACTTTTGACGCTTCTCTCCCTCATTTCTATGTGAATATGAAAATAATTTTTCGTAAATGCCATATTTATTATTATTACTATACAGATTCATTCAACCAACCGCAGCATAAAAAATCAATATGGATAATCCGCTTCCTTCAATAATACCAACTGCAGAATATTTTAATGAAAATACCTGACTCATACAAAACTAAACCCGCATCATCAGCCATTTAGATAAAAATCTCTGAAAATCCCGCGGCTCTTTAACCGTCGATTAATCCCCAAACTCAGGCTTTTACCACATCATAGAATTCGCAATAAACGAAGCGCCAAAAACGAGCGAAGAAAGCGTCGTTTTCACCGAATAATTTTCACGGACGCGGGCTCTTTCACCTCTGCGTACAAACTCGGGCACGAGTCCGTCGCAGCTGCCGATGGTTTCGCGAAAGCGTGACTCGTGTAGCGTGGCCGCCGGCCCAAGCAGATCGCGTGCGATGGATTTTTAATGCTAATTCGAGAAGCGGTCCTGCGAATTTCGAAACGAAGGGAAAGAGCACCTGCTTCGGACGCTTGGATGGTCGTTATTGGTCCATGATGCTGCGGTGTGTTCTTTCATGTGCTTCAGTGAGGATAAGTGTTGTTGTGTAATTGTGTGGAAAACGTCGGCATTGTTTTTTTTTTTTTTTTTTTTTATATATATATAGTTTCTTTTAATAAGCAAATTGCAGTTCCAGTGAAATTTACTTTAATGTGGGAGATCTTCCATTTATTAGAAAGGCATAAAGCTTCTTAAAACGCTAATACACAATGAGTTCAGTGCGTAATGATCTGCAAATTAAGAGCAACAAGTGATATTTTCTGATGTTTGATAAGTATTTTGTGAAAGAGCACTACTTCAAAATCTGCCAATACCTACTTACTCATCATTTATATAGCTTTCATTCCAGAACTCGTAGAATCAGAGATTTCTAGGAAACCGAATTCAGCTTTGCAGCTTCATCCGACTGTATATTGCATAACGCTTCGAAGAATTCATAGAAGATGATTTTACTTTAATGATATTCCACCTACCATCAAAATACATATAAATCCGATAATTTAAAAAAAAACACATTCCAAAGCTGGCAGAAACGTTCACGACTTTTCAGCCAACTTCGTTGGTTAAATTAACCAAAAACTGCCGAAACAAGCGTCCAAACTGGCTAATTCACAGACTCAAAACGAATTCCGCAGTTTTTATCGTCCGACTGCCAAGCATCGCCTCTCCCACATCTCCGCTTAATTAAGCCCCGAAAGCTTTCATCCAGCTCCTCAAACGTCATTAGGCCAATTACGCGTCTCGGGGCCGTTCTTAAGGAGTGCTTTTGTGCAAACGCACTGCGGTTTCGACTCCGAGTGCCGCGGCGGCACTCGTCGCCGATCCGCTCTTTTCGAGAGTACTTCGGGCTTCGAGCTCAGCGCGGATATTTGTTTGGGCGCGATGGCCTGCAATGCGGGGTCGGGTTTTCAGCGAATTCTCCGATCGGTTGACGAAGGGGGTTGAAGAGCGGGGTATCGGTGGGAATTGCGCGGTGAGTTATTTCTGCTGTTTAATTGGAAAAAGGAATTGAAGCTTATCGTATATAATTAGGCAAAGTGCGAGCTATGCAACCAATTATATTACACAATAGAATTGCGCACAAACAATTAATATTTTGTTCACAAGGGATTTTTTCAGTTGTGCGCATAATTATAATGGCAAACTTTTAATACATTAAAATGTGCACAAATTATTTTGCACATTTTAAAAGTCGCAAACATTGTGCACCAAAGATTATTAATGTATACAGTGTGTACATTTATTGTGCACAAATTATATGATCAGAAAATCGGATGTACCATTTGCAAAATGATATTATCGTACACATTTTAAAATTTAATATATAAAAGAATTATTTTGTAAAAATTATTGTGCAAAAATTATACGATCAAAAAGCAAAATGGCAAGGGCAAATCAATACATACCTGATAATAAAAGAGAATTTAAAAATACAATTAAAAAATAATTAGTCACACTATGTTGTATTTTTAATCTTCGGTTTTATTTTTTATCATTAAATTAATTAACTTTAAAAAATTCTTACGCCGCGCATCCTGAACTTGGCTGAGTTCTCGAACTGAGATGCGACTGTCTAATCAGTGCGAACGCGATCTTTGCGGACTATGTGTATTGTAACGTAGCCTCCTCGCGAAAAAAGCTTAAAAAATTATCTACCTCGATAAAAAAAACTTCGTATATGTAACGCGATTTAATTTCGGAGACCGGGAGATCGAGGAGAAATAAATGGCCAACACCGGAGTTCTAGCTGGAACCGAATGCTCCAATATTTAGCTCGCGCTTGGTCAGCCAGTGGGCGCGATCCCTCGCTTGGGGTTGAGGCCGTTGGTGGACGAGTCTCGCTATGGCGTATTAGCTATTGCGTTGGCCGTCGACCTGACGCATAATTGCGGATGCCGGTCAAATTGAAACGTCGACCTGGTGATCAGCACCAATGCCGCATCGTACCAGTGCTTCGTTCAAAATGTAGTGCGGGATAGTGTCCAAAGCGGCACTACCGCTGCACTATTTTCGAGCATCAATGCAGCACCTCTGCCATATCGGTGCAGCATTAAATATTTTTACACGGGAGGCTTCATATTTTTTTTTTTTTTATCAAAACTAAGGTCTTATTTGCGTTTAGCAGATCAAAATACGTACAAAGATATAGCAGATCGGACCAGTTTTTATATTTTGTGCGTGCTTCACGTACAATCGATTACTAATTTGATAAAATATCAAAACTCGTACCCACGCGATTGTAAGGCAATTCCCGACAGTGTCAATTTCATATTTCATTTGACTTGTGTGCAAATCCTACCTATAGGTATAGAGTAAGCGCACCGAGCAAGACATCCGTTATGGAGTTTGGCATCAAGTAGAGCGTCGTCTCGCCGTAGCCGGAGCGGTACTACTGTCTGTATTCCGAGGCGAAGAAGTCCAAAAGAATCGCCATCGAGGAAAGTCGTCGAGAGGAAGCCAATCAATTACCCTCGTAAAACTACATCGAGAGAGAGGGAGAGCGGCGGCGGCGCCGGCAGCGGATCTTCAATAAAGATTCGGAAATCGCGCGAACTTTTCGAAAGCCTTATATATACGCGGCTCGCTCGCGCTTGCGCCTATGCATATATAGGAAAAGCTCTTTCCACATAGAGCAGAGCTTCTCCCTTGCAAATTCTTCCGATACTTCCTCGAGAGTTTTCCCGAGGACTGTGCTTGCCGCTTGCCTTAACCTCCGGCCGCCTTTGCGGATACGCACGTGTGCGAATATTTGTGCACACTTTACACTCCAGGTGCTTTTAGGACCCGAGTTATTTCTATATACGCCGCCGGTCTATACACACCGCGACGGAGAACTTGCGATGGAGTCTCGCCTTTCTCGCTCTCGAGGTGTATATGCTTTGAAAAGTAGTTTCGACGCGCTGTAGCCCTTTCTGCCTCGAGTTCACTTTCGCGCGGCTGAATTTAACTAACGCCTTTTTTTCCGCCGCAACTTCTTAAATCCGCGATACCGCGCGAGTAATGCTCTCGAAACAATTGCACCGTTAACCACTTTTATTGCGCTACTCAACTTTCCTCGGGATGACGGCTGTATCTTCGCAAGCCCCGTTTTTCGGTTCATTCTAAAACTATGTGTATATTGCCTTCGCTCAAATATCAGCTAAATCCGCTAAAGTTTTAAGTAGGTAAATAAAAATTTCGTTCTATTTGGAATAAACAGAAAATATGCTGATTCGCTGAAACTCCTAATCTAAAGTTCAAGCATTGTAGAAAACAGAGATGTCGAAATCCGGCATTATCTTGCGGAACTTTAAAGCAAGTTTCCAGGATCTTCATCTCCGCCTCTCAATGATACTACGCAGTTGTTTACCACGCTATAGCTATATATATATGTATATATATTATACAATTAATTGAATAAACGATCGCAGCTGCTCTATCGCAGAGACGAGCATAAAACCGACTAGCGGAGCGTTCCTGCTAAGTTTTCCAGAGGTGAACGTCGTTACTGCGGCTTTGCGACAAATGTCGCAGTTACACTTGTTCGAGTATGAACTCCAGCGGTTAGAGGGCGAGAACTAGAAGTAATTAGCGGCTCGCAGCTCTCGCACCGGCATTAAATTGTTCGAGGTAGCGGGAAAGAATAATTAAAGGGAGCAAGAAGTCGAAAGAGCAGTATTTTTTGGAGCAAAAAAAAAGTACTCAAAGTATTTTTTCGTGATGCCGTTCATCATCCGTATATCTGTAAATGTTGTTCTCCCACTTTGAGGTGGATGTTCTGCGAAAAAGCAAAAGATAAAAATGAAAGAGAGAGATAATGAAGTAGGAAAGTGATTGTGTGCGCAAAGCAGGGAGGAAAAGAGCGCAAGTGTATGTAAACACCTTTTATATTACATCATTCGATGCAGCTTCGAAGGCAGAAATAGTCGCGCGTGTGTATCTTACTCGCAAAACCGTCAAAGTCGTCCGCGAGCGTTGTCCCACGAAAAAGACGAGAGTTTGGCGAAAGGGGGGAGGTTTTGATGGAAAGTTTCGCCGTCGTCGTCGACTACAGTAACCATAAAGGGGCGAACGAACACTAAAATATTACCCGTATCGCAGAAAAAGCCACTTTTATCTCTCTCTTTTTCTCTGAACTTTCTACTCGTCCCCATTTCTCTTCGTGGTACTTTTGCTGTGTACTCTCTCGCAAAAGCCGCTGCTATTCATACAGGACGCAAGCTCCTTTCACCAATCTGTAGACTCCATTTGTGATCGAACTCTTGTGCACAACTACCGAATGACAGAGTGCGAGGGAGCCTCTTTTGAAGCAGCGCTTTATTATCTATTTTTTTTTAGCATTAAGTCGCGCAATAATATTTTTCGTTCGCGAGCGATCCCTGCAGCGTGCAGGAGGCACCCACGCGCTGCTTCCTTTTTCGTTTCTCTCACGGTTTTTCCCGAGTTTTTACCTAGCTGCTTTGCAGAACTTGCTGGAGCGTGAGCTCTCGAGGCTTTGCCGGAGTAAGGAGAGAGGAAAATTTTTTTTTCGAACCAGTGCGTCAGTCGGGAGTGACACAGTCCATTTGTCCCTCTCAATCTGCGAAGGGAGCCTTTTCGAATGGAGCGGACATATTTTATCGACCATGAAAATTGCTGCCCTCTTTATATTTAAGGAGAGAATGAGGACGACAATAAAGTGACAATACGACCGATTTATCTCCGATAGATTCCGACGAAAACGGGGGAGCAGGGAGATAAGGAGATAGATTTCAGTCTCATTTGTCTTCGTCTTGAGGTCATAATTACGCCTTTATGTAGAGTGATGTACAGTCGAGATTATCTTTGAATTTTACTTTTAAAATATGGATTGAAGTTGTCAGTAAACGAAATGAAATCACTGTTTTTAAAAAATATTCTTTTCAAAATCAGTTTCACATTACGTTCGAGCTTTTGAACGTTTTAAAACAACATTAACGTAACATTAGTGTCTTTTTCTATTTAAGAAATCAGAAAGTCTTCTTTTTTATTTTCATTGACCTCATTACATCGTTTTTACGGGCACAAATAAATAATTAAGGGAGATATTATTTCGACACACACACTTGCACATACACAAATATTATAGACACTCGTAAAAAACAGTTGTTCTTTAAAATCTGAGAATTTTATTCAAGGGAGATTGTGTTGCGCCTCTTTCATCTTTCTAAAGGCAATAAAAAATAATAACCCTGAATTTATTTCAGTTAAAATGGAAAATTTGATTCGCATTCATTTTTGCTTGACATATACATTAGTTGCTTTCTTTCGAAGTTTACTCATTTACCATAAAACACATTTCTCATTTACGAGTATGATCTATAGGTTCCATTTCTTACTCGCAAGTTTCAACGACGCCTGCCATAATCGATCACTACTAGTCTCTAATATTAAATTTCAAGATGAAATCGTGGACTCTTCTTTCCGTAATAGGAAATGTTAACTAGTTTCCATCGTGTTACCTAATTAAAACCAAATCAGCTTTGGATATTCCATTGAAATTTAGGCTTTAACTTTAACTTTAATTAATTCAAAATAGAAATTTCTTATCAAATTCCTCGGTATTCGTTAACTATAAGGTAAAGCGGGGAAAGATGCCATACTTAAGGAAAAAAGTGAAATAAATATTTCATTAATTTTTGAAATAA
>UCOM01002794.1:0-22996 GCA_900474385.1 Ormyrus pomaceus | reverse complement strand
AAGACGGGCCCGCAAGTATCTGCAAAGTTATTTTTCTGAGCAGTATTGAATTTTTTTTTATTGAAATTGTTTAATGTTAAATATGGACGTAATAAAAAGTAGCAATATCAAAACGCACACGAATTGATACTTATATACTTGACTATTTATAAATTGATTTCAGTACTTTCTTTTTTTTAATTTATACAAAAAATTGATACCTTTCTGAGAAGTCATATAATCTCCGCTGTGAAGAGAATATTTTGATTACTTTCTTCATAAATAAATAATACTTTTGATATATATAGTACCAAAAATAAAATTGTAAAATACTTGACTATTTATAAATTGATTTCAATACTTTCTTTTATTTAATTTGTATACATATTTTACTTTTCTGATAGGTCATTTAATTCCGCTGTGAAATAATGTTAATATCTGTATTACCAAAAATTATATTATTATTTATGATAAATATAGTTCATATATAATTTATTTAAGAGCATTTTGAATTATTTAAGAGCTGATATTTGAAGTGATAAGGAATTATAAAGGTTTGTTTAAGTAATACTTTTGACATATGTATTTTCAATAATAAGATTGTAAAAATTAACCATACTTGCCTTAGTTTATACTTTCGTAGAAAGTAATTTTAATAGATTTCACAACTTTTAAAGAATCATAGTCAAATAGAAATCCAAATTAATTTTTGTTTCAATTAATAACATTATTATTTAAATAATAATAGTATAATAGTATTATTATATATTATATATTTATTATTTAATTTTAAGACCAAGGATTTTATTTTATTTATTTATTTATTTTTTTTTTGTATTTTCTTCATCATCTGAGTCAGAAATATCTGCATTAAAAAAAATAATTAACAGAATACTGTAGCTTTTATTAGATTGGTTATTTTTTGGTGCTTCTCTATTTTCCAAATGCCTCTTATTTTGCCATGGCTTGTCCGGCCTTGAAATAATTTCTTCATCATCTGTAAATATATGTCAACAGTTAATTCTATCCATAATGGGTAAATATATAAAAAATATAAAATATTATAATATAAATTTTCATACCACTATCTTCAATTTCAAATATGTCAAATTGATCTTTTTTTCAAATTGATCTTTTCGCTACCGCACTCCTTGATTTTCTTGTTTTTAAAATTTCAACTTAAAGACAATGTCATCATATCCAATTCAAAAAAACCTTAAAAATAAATTTTGATTAATTAATTTTTCAAGCATTACCTTTTTATAAGACTTACCTAGAATCTGATTTTTCCACACTTTCGGCTTTGTGTAAGACTTTTAATCCTGTTATTCCACATGCTTGATAATACCTTAATTTTTTCTCTTGTCTTTTTTCTGTTTTTTTTTTTTTTTTTTTGACATTCAATGTCTATCTTCATTGTAACGTATATATTTTATACCATCTTGATATATTATTTTGTATTTTAATATATTTATTTCTTTTTTATCTTCAATGATCCTGTAATGAACAAATTAACATTTTTAATTGCTCTTAACCACAATTATTTTTAATTTATATCTATATATCCTTACATTTTACTAAGGTTCCATCTTATTATCACACTTTGTAGCTAATAATCTAATTTTTTTTATTGTTCATTGTTCTATTCTTCTTCGTCATTTTTGAAATCGTTCTCTCTTTATCTGCAAACAAGAATCTTTATTTATAATAATTCAATTACCATTAAAACATAATATATATCCTTACATTTTACTCAGATTCCATCTTGTTATTACACTTTGTAGCTAATAATCTTATCATCCCTATCATTATTTTTTTTTCTTCGGCTTTTACTTTATAATTTTTTAACATCTTAATTTCACTCAATTAAAAATTATTTTTTATAAATATTACTTTTTAATTAAAAGACAATCTATAAATTAGAAGATTCTCTGATTATAAAAATTATTCTTTTTCTAATCATCTTTGTAAGATTAATTCTGCTTAAATGTATTATTGCCTGTAACGACGTAACTGCGTTCCAGACTTACACTTCAACCTGATTA
Organism: Ormyrus pomaceus; assembly: GCA_900474385.1. Lineage (NCBI taxonomy): Eukaryota > Metazoa > Arthropoda > Insecta > Hymenoptera > Ormyridae > Ormyrus > Ormyrus pomaceus. The sequence goes on along the minus strand of UCOM01002794.1, from coordinate 20,972 downwards.
GAGTTACCTTGAGAACGATGTTAACCGTTTCAGTCATGATTTTTTATGATTTAGAATAAAGTATTATAAAGTATTAATATTAAGTATAATGATAGAATGTATCATCTTAAATATTTTTGTAAAAATCCAGTGGCACGGTAGTGCTGCGGAGGCGAGTTTGAGAAGTTTTATTTTAGTTAAACTTTTATTATGTTCGTTCTCCGGGTGTCAATAATTTAGACTACTTTATAATTTTGGACGATCTGACCGAGAGATCAAATTCTAATTAACATTTATAGAAATTTGTAATAAAAGTAGTCATATACTAGCAAAACCATTAGAATAGAAAAAGAATTGCTTACAATTAGATAGCTATAAAATTGTACAGTAATTGCCCTTAAACCGGATCATCTGAAAAGATTATATAAGTAAATTTAATGATCTGTCCTCTGTGGAGGACAGATGTTTGAAAAGTTTAAAGCCTGGTTGTTTAAAGAAAACTTAAAAAAATTATTCAAGAACCCATGAGTTTTCATTATAATGAAATATATTATTATTACGTCATAAACTTTTCCTTCCATCCAATTTTATACTCCTATTTATTTTTACATCTAACCGCCAAAAACTATCTGAATCAGTAAAAGCTATTATATTCGTTCTAAGAATAGTAAATATAGGTCCTTAGCACCTTTTGGCCATGGCTTTTTACAAAAAATTAAATCACTTACTTTACTCCAATTTTTATCTTGTCGTAACATATTTGTATAATGCCCTGAATTGATGGAGTCACCGTTGTGAAATATACCACTAACAACTTTAAAGCGTTGTTTATTAATTAAAATTATATTCTTTGGTATTTCATTTATTTTATACTTAACTTTACGTGTTTTTTGTTTCTTATCAGTGGAAAATATATTTAATTTCAATATTATAATTGTATTCTTTAAATTTATCTCAATATTTTTTATTCTTTTCATTTTACAATTTTTACTGCAACTAGTATCAACTGGTGTCCACATTCCTATATTATAATCTATAATTTCCTGCAATTTATGAGGATACTTTGATTTAGGAAAGTCAAGTGTCAAAATGTAATTAGAAATTGTAATTGGATCATTTCTCTCATCACATCCAGGACATCTTATAATTGTAATTAATTCGTGTTGAATAACATCTTTTAATGAACTAAATGTATTACAAAGATGAATTAAAAATACTGCTACATCTTGTTGTTCTGAAGATTTGTATATTGAATTTACATTTTCTTTCAGCTCCTTAATATTAACTACTGAATTCGAAATATACTGATTAAACACAGCTTTTAAAAAATCATAATTATTGCTTTGTATTAAAATTCTTCTTATTGTGGGTATGTGGAATAAACTTTGAATGCACGCATTAGCATAACAAGAGTTTCCATCATTTGGTAATCCACGAATATTCCAGCAACTATTAGAAAGATAATTTAATTCACTATATCCATTTGTTATCGACGTATTTTTGCAACTAGACCAAAGAGTATCAGAAATTCGGTGAAACAGCTTTGATGTTTTTGAAATTTTGAAAGGTAAAAGATCTGACCGATACTCTTTCCTTAATCGATTATACTCGATAATTGCTGATAAATCGGCCATGATACAAGAAGGATCAAAATTTATTAGATGCAACCCTTCAATTGTCGTAACTCTCGATAATGCGACATAAGTTTGTCCACTACTAAAAATAGAATTACCTGCTTCTATTAAAGCATGTTTTAAACTTAAACCCTGACTCTTATGAATAGTAATACCATAACTGGTACATATAGGATATTGTTTTCTTATTATATATACTTTATTCATAATAATAAATTTATATTCAAGTGGTTGAATAGAATATTCATAATCATTGTAGTTTAATACGCACACTAGTTACTTCATCTGATTTGTTTTTGCAGATCGAAATAACTGTTCCAATGGTACCATTTACTAATCCCAAAGAGACATCAATATTTCTCCTTAACATAACTTTAGAATTTATTTTTATTTTTATTACGCGCTCAATTCCACATGCATTATCGTCATCTTCTTTCAATAATTGCAAGACTTTCTTTTCTAAATTCTTTGGACATTTGAAAGAATCATTAGCAATCAGATTAATTTCTTCCTTATTTATCCTTTGTAACATAGCATCATTTAAAGTTTTACACATATTCCTAGTGGGTAATAAGCATACAGCATCTGTAGGTAAATTATTTAAATACGTACATAATTCTTCTATTACTTCTGAGTTGTTTGTACTGGAAAATGTTAATTTTCGCTTTTTCAAACTTTCTATATCTTCTTCTGTTACAAAACCTAATCGTACTCTAGAAAGAATTTCATTGTAATGCTGATCATCTTTCTGTCGCATGTTAATGGTTAATTCATCGTATTCAAATAAATTCCATAAATTGTAAGTTTCCATTCCTCCTATGTATTTATTAATCTGCATTTTTGTCATTTTTGTAAATGCGAATCCTTCATGAACTGGTGGAAGTTGAAGCAAGTCACCAAAAACGACAATATGCTTCTTACCAAACCAGCCATTATCAGAATCTGAAGTATTAAATATTTCGGTAAGACGCAAATGAATATACATAAGCATAACATTTGATATCATAGATATTTCATCTATAATTATTAAATCAACATCTTTTAAACTTTGTCTTATTTGTTTTAAAGCTGCTTGAGATAATTCTTTGTATTTAGCTGTACAACCTTGCTCTACTGGGAGTTGCAATAATCTATGAACTGTAAGACCTTGCACATTATAAGCTGCGATTTCAGTCGGCGCTGTTACAGCTGTTTCTTTTTGACGAATTATTTTATTCCATGAAACTAAAGTTTCAATAATAAAACTTTTGCCTGTTCCACCTGGTCCACTAACAAAAATCCTCAAAGTTTTATCATTATACAGTAAAGTGGATGTAATTTTTTTGAATACTCTTGATTGATCTGCATTAAACCTTTCTATACAATTTTTAACATCTTCTTCAGTCATAATTATTTTCTGGGCAATTTCTTTAAATTCATTCATTGCATTTTCAGTTTCGACTGGAACACAATCTTCAGGCAAATTAATTGAATTAGATTTACTTTCTTCGTTATTTTCTTCTTTTAACTGATTTTGAATCATTTCATTCATCGCATTCATTGCTTCTTGTATATCTTGACATTTATCGTGATATTTCATAGCATTAGCTAGTTCGTATTGTTTTTTATTAAATGCGTTTTTGTAAGTATCTTCGTTTCCTTTTAATTCATTAACATCTCTCCAATGTTGAAATAATAGCATTAAAGCATAAAAGTAACATTCAGGTTGGTTCATTGGATTGTATTTCCAATGATTTATCAAATAAGGCTTTTTTCTTTTCTTACAGAAAAGATTAGGAGCTATCTCATAATGTTCTACTTTTCGAACTGGTTTATTCTTACTAATATTGAACCATTTAGCGAAATCATATAAACACATTGATTCTAATTCTTTTGGTCTCATAGGATAATAATTATCAATAAAGGAATCATAAAATATGTCAATCGAGCCAGGTGAAAGTTGTTTTATTTCATTAAATGGTTTCAACTTTCTACTCCTAATCATTCTTACATCCAACCACCTAGTATCTGAATCAGTAGCATGAAGCGGATGCCCTAAAAGCGTATCCGCTGCTTCAATAGCACCACATTCTCTATGATTTAATGCCCTTAATGAAAACGACCATAATCGACTGCATAGTGATTTATTAGACTGTATGTCCGAAAAATCTACAACACTTTTTTCACCTTTTGTTCCATAACTAGATACATATTTTGTTAAAAGATAAGACGACTCACAAATAAACTGTGCATCATTGTTGCCTTCCCAGAGTACTAAAAGAGCAGGCATATAATCATTAATGCATGTTTCTTCTTTTTTTCTAGGTAAATCATAGAATCTACTCTTATTTTTTAATTTTCTTCGATTTGCAATTGCGATTGAAACACTTCTTAATATTAAGTTTGACGTTATTGGACGGGGAAATCCAAAACGACAAGCACTTATAAATCCTGTTTTTGTTTTCTTTTTACGCATACAATAATTATTATGTTTGTGTTGCTGGTATGCTTCAACACGTCGATGAAGTTCAGGAGAAATTCGTTTATCGGGGATGCGACATGTAATATGTTGTAAAATAAATTCTTGAATTTCTTGATTTGAAGATTTACCATATATAGGTGCGTCTTTTATCCAAAATAGGCAGTGGTAATGTGGCAAACCTCGACCTTGATACTCGCAAGCATAATAATAATGTATAACCTTTCCTATTGGATTAGCTGAAGAAAGGATATACTTTAACATTGCTTGAAACTTATTTTGAATGTACCTAGAAGCTGAGACCGGATCTACGACTATTAATTCACTTACAGATCTTGAATCATTTTTCCAGTTATTTGCTTCACGAATATACTCAGCTAAAGACGACCACATCCATTCACCAGGGCTTAAAGTAACGAAAAAAGTTGCTGGTCCGTATTCGTTCATCATGCAGTCTAAATCATTTCGTGGTCGTTTCCAGTATGCTTCTGTGCCTCTTAAACGGGCAAAAATAGTTTCCATATTTGATTCTAACTGGTCTTTTTCTAATTGTTGTAAAAGTTCTCCAGCTGTATATTTATAATTAGGATTAACAACATTTAATTTGTGAAAAATTCCAGCAGAGATTTGCCGAATATTGCTATTATGCAATAAATAAAAAAGGTATTGGATGTTTAATCTAAATTGTGGATGCTTAGAAGTTAATCTAGATTTAATATAATCATACTCTCTCAGTCTGACAAGTCTATTTTCATCGTTTTGACCACATATACCAAAAGGATATAAATCTGGAAAACATTTTAAATCTAAATCCTTACAACGAGCATCTAAAGCTGTAGCATATATTTGTAACATTTGATATAAATTTGTATCATTATCATTTATTTTCTTATTATGCAAAGGATAAATGGAATATTGTTCATAAAAAGGATCAGATTTGTATTTTTGAGTCAATAAAGCCGTTGGTTGCAAATTTGTAAGTACCTTTTTATTTTGTTCATCAATATCATCCTTATTCACCATTTCATTAGTATTTTCATTATCATCATCATTATACTCTAATTCTAAGCCCTGTAGAGTATGCAAAATCTTCTCAGGCGTGGGAATAATTATTTCAGCATAAAGCGAGTTCCAAGACTTAAGCCAATGTAAAGCCTTCCATATTTTTTGAATATCTACATAGTCCTCCCAAATAATTTTTCCTTTAGTGGGATGACTTCGAATTAAAACAAACATTTCGTGATTCGTATTTAAAGGATCAGTATCTGGGCATATTTTTTTTAATGTTTCCTTCAATGGTAAAGGTAAGTGAAAAGTTCTCCCTTTAGATTTATCAAGTTGAACAAAATGAGGCAAATTCTTTTTCATTACCGTATTCATTTTAACAACAGTTTGGAAAGCCTTAGCTCGTTGTATTAATATTTTTTCGTAAATGTTCAAATTTCGAATTTCATATGGAATATCTTTTACAAAAAGGTTATTTAAAATGCATGTTGAAGGCAATATATTTTTTTTAAATTTAGTAATACAGTATTGACAAATAAAACCATTGCTGAATTCATCATCATTATTATAATAATCTTTGAGTTTATTCCAATAATCAATTCCTCCAATACTTGCATCAACATTAAATTTACATTTATTAACTGACTGCGTGTTTCTCGAACAACAAAGTCTTTCACAAGAAATACATGGAATTTTAGGTGGGTCCATTTCGATTTTTGTGTATTCCTTAATACCATTGCTATATTTTTTCTTAATTTCATTTTCATCCAAACAAATTTCAGACTTATTATTTCTGAAGGGCATTGCTAAGCGCTTAGCTTCAGACAAAATTTTCTGCAATTCATCGACATTACTATTATTTAAATCATCTTCAATTTTTTTTATCTGAGCATACAATTGTTTTAATTTATATATTTGCCGTTTTATTGTGCGTAAGTAAGGGTAGTGATACGACAAAATATTTAGTATTAAAAATCGAGACGAACATAAAAGAGGTTGTGCATAACAAATTATTGGATGACCAGATTTATTTATATCGCATGTTTGAACTGAGCAAATGTCAATAATTTTAAGATAATTATTAGCGTTAACATATGTTAGTGAAAGTAAATCCTCAAATAGTTGTTTAAGGCCTTTTAAAATATCTGGATCTATCACTTTACAATAATTATTACAATGCCAATTTTTTTGGCCTTTACTTGAATCTAATAAAGGAAAAATATTTGTAGATTGACCTTCGTTCATAATAATCTTGTTTGATTCGTTACTATTTTCATTACAAAATCCTCCTTTAAAATCATATGCAGCTTCTGAAAAATATGGTTCAGTTTTGGCAGAATGTTTTGGAACACCACATAAAGCTGTTGCAGCAGTGCGCTCGTTTCCATTTACAGGTATAATACCTAAACGACTTAATGAAATTTCAACCTTATTTTTGCATGATTTTAAAATATTTTTTAAACGCAAGATATAAGAACTTCTTACGTAAATAGCAGTTGAAACCAATGATTCTGCTTGCATTCTATTTTCTAATTTTGAAGAAAAATCTAATAATTCTGATAATTTATTCATAACATTTCTGATATATATTTCCTTATTTTTTAATAATTTAATAGTGTCTTGTTTGTAAGTAATTATTTTGTATTTTCTTTTAATTTTTTTTGCTAATTCTTCTTTGGAATTTACAAGTTTTTGTTCTTGACTTAAATTACAGTATTTTTCTTTCAATTTATAATATGCATTTCTTCTTTTTTCAAGTATTTTTTCTTTATTTATTTCATAATAATTTCTAAATTTTTCTAAATTTTTGTTCTTATTTAATTTATGATCATTAATTGATTTTTCAACTATTTTACTTTTATTCAATATATTTTTATAATAATCTTTTCTTTTTGATATTAACTTTTCGTTTAATAATTTTCTGTCACTTAATATTTTCTCTTTATGTAATTTATAATATTTACTATTAATTTGTCTCTTTCTGATGTTACTTTCAGATACTGGAGCAGTAAAACTAAGAGCTGTTTGAGCATGAAGACTGATACCTGTTAAAATTTTCATACTATTTAACGCATTATCTTTCTTCTTTAAACATTTGTTTTTATTTTTATTTATAAATACAGTATTATTTTCATCACAAAATTTCATTTTTTTGTTTATAATTTCATTTGAGCAATCAGTTGTTGTCCTCGCAATAGTTTTTTCGGTTATAATTATGGGGTCAATAAATGATTCTTTACTTTGAAGTACACTAACAGCTGTTTGAGCATTAAGACTAATATCTGTTAAAATTTTCATATTATTTAACGAATTATCGTTTATTAAATCGTTATAATTTCTTTCAACAGAATTTTTTACACAATTGTTCTTATTTTGATTTATAAATGCAGTATTTTTTTCCTCACAAACTTTCATTTTTTTGTTTATAATTTCATTTGAGCAATCAGTTGTCGTCATTGCAATAGTTGTTTCGGTTTTAATTATGGGATCGATAAATGATTCTTTACTCTTAAGAACACTTTTTGAAGATTTATTAAACCTTTTTTTTTCTTTTTTTCTTTCTTTATTATTATCGTACTTATTTTTCCGTTTCTGTAATATTTCTGTTTTATGTGATTCATAATATGTACAATGTTTATTTTTACGAACATCCTTACTATAATCAGTTATGTTCATAGCAATAGGCATAGTTAATGAATTATTACTATTTTGCATCTTACTTTTTTTTTTATTAGAAGTACGATCACAGATGTAATTATTGTCATCAATTAATTGATTTTCAATAAATGTATTCGTTTTAAGTTGACTTTTGTTCGATATAGAACCTATTTCATAATTATTTTCATGGCTACTAATAGATTCATTTATTTCACTATCATTTTGTATTGCTGATTGCGATAAAGTATCATTATAAACTTCTTCCAAAAATATTAAGTATACATCTTTACTATTTTCGGGCCAATAAGTTCGTTTAACTTGTAAGTCATCTACTTTTAAGTAATAGTCATTTACACGTAATATACTAGTATAATGCCCTGATTGAATACTATCACCATGATGAAACAAAGCACTTATTACTGTGTAATTCTTTTTATTTATCAATAATATTTCTTTGTCTAAATTCTTTATATGAAGATTATTTATCTTTCCTACTGTACCATTATTATTTATATAAAACAACTGCAATTGTAAAATAATAGTTTTATTGCTTGTTCGCAACAATGTTTTTTCATCTTTGAAATTTTGGCATCCGTTATTACAAATTATATCAGTACGGTTCCATTTATCAATATTGAAATTTATAATATCTTGTAATTTCAAATTTTTTGAGTTTGGTAAAGCCAAACTTAGGATGTAATTATTGATAGGTTCAAAAATTCGTGTATCTGCACAAGTAGAACATTTCCTGTGAACTACCAAGTCATGTTTTAAAACGTTATGCAAATTATTAGATTTATTGCAAAGATGTGTAATAAATTCTGCTACATCTTGCTGCTGTTTTTGAATATATTGATTATCTGCAAATGCTCTGAAAGCAAGCATATTAACATGATCTCCAGAAACATATTGTTTTAAACCAAAGTAAAGAGCATTTTTTTCTGGATTTTCGAACAATTTATCCCTAATCGCTGTACAATGTAATAATGATTGCAGAGATGCATTTGCATAACATTGAATGTCTGGGTTGGGAAGCCCAGTAACAGTCCACCGTGAAGATAGTTTTTTAAAATTATAATTATTTTTTACATTGCTATTTACATTTTCTTCGTTGTTCAATTTTATATTTTTATCATTCGTAGATGATTTTAATATAGATACTTTATTTTTATTAAATAAAGTTTGTGGTGTACCATTTAATAATAAATTTTTATTCAGATTTTCATTTTTTAATGTAGGAAAATGAATTAATCTGTTTTGCTCGAGCATATCATAAAGATGAGGTCGCATTTTTTCAACATCATATATGATTTTAGATGGGTTTTGTTGAAAAAATAGCGATGTAGCAAATGCCATTGCAAATACTCCACAATCGTGAAAATTGTTTTGATACTGAACTTTTATAAAATATTTAGGGATTTCATCAAAAAATGGAAATAATTTTCTTAAAAAAAGTTCATTATTAGCATGTAGTTGATGGCTATTTAAAGAATCATAAATGAAAATTGCCGCTGTATCATAATAACAGCAAGTCCAATGACCATTTATACATTTAATACATAAATCATCACAACTGTGTAACAGTTGCAAATGCCGTACATTACGATTAACAGGCTGAAGACGCTTAGATTGTGGATTTCTTACAAGGTGTTGAACGATCAACGTACTTTGCGGATTATAATCCGAGTGAGTTCGCAGTATGTTATGGAATAAATCTACATGCGTGTCTTTTAAAAGCGATCCATCAATAATTTTGATTTTATCTTCTCTCGAGAGGGTATATCTGTTTTTTCGTTTACTTATCATAATGATAAATATAAGGTTGAAAAAAGTCAATAGAAATTATATTTTAATTAATTCCAATTATTTATAGTATTATTGAAATGTCAGGCACTGAAAAAGCTGTCCCTTTCGTTTCCGAGCGCTGAAAGCTGCCCGTTCCAATGTGCTGAAAAAGCAGCCCGTTTGAGGCGCTTAAATATACCTGCACCAAAGCAATAACAACTAATTTTATAAATATAAATACTAAATATAAAAACAATATACTACTAATAAATTTGTTGAAAAAGCAGCCCGTTTGAAGCGCTGAAAAAGCAGCCCGTTTGAGGCGCTTAAATATACCTGCACCAAAGCAATGATAACTATTTTTATAAATATAAATACTAAATATAAAAAAAATATACTTACCTGCTGCTTTCAAGTAAATAATCTTCAGTTCGGCTTCTGTATAAAATTAAATTTATAACTTAAAATGAGAATATAATAGTATATTACACCCCTAGGGAGAGAAAGAATTGGCAAGCTCATAGCTTGTGCATTTTTCGCTCTGGTAAAAAAAAACCATAAACCGTGGGCATACTCCTTTGATTCTAAATTCACATGCTAAAAATGCGTGCAAAATTTGAGCTCATTATTTAAACTTAATTATAGTACTTACTCGGGTGTCAATTTACACGAGCTATGGGTTTGCCATTTTATCTCCCGAAGAGTGTATACTATTTTTTTGCTGTGCTAAATTCACGTGCTAAAATCACATGCAAAATTGCAGCTCATTATAATATTTATCTGTTCGATAATTACGATGGAGACAAAATTTTAAATTTGACAAAAACATCAAAATTAATAACAGTGTAACGTCCTGTTCCTTTTGCCATTTAGATTTAAATTATCTCGCAAGGCAAAGAGCAGAACGAACTTAAAACCGTATGAAAAGGTATGGAAACGTATCAAAACATATTGGAACGTACAAAAACGTACAAAGTGTCCGAAATGAAAGTCAAATCTCCATTTTCTTACATTTTTGTACGTTTTCGTACGTTTTCGTACCTCTTTCATACATGTTTAATTTCCATTGGGGATATAATGGATTTTATATAATGTTGATCTAAAATTTTTACATGGGTACTGCGGAGGGCTAAGTCTTTATCAGTGCCGAAATTCAGAGATTTCGATGCTTATCTTTAAGTAACTTAAGGCAATGGTTTATTTTTCTCGAAAATGTAATGCGATGCATCTGACTTGGAGATGAATTTGGAGATTGGTATAGACACTTCTATTTTTTCTGCGCATAGCACTCGTCATGTATCTACTTCAGCAGCAAAAAGATCAGGCATAGACCTTGATACGATAATAAAAACAGCGGGTTGATCGAAACATTCAGAAACTTTCGCTAAGTTTTATGATCGTAGTATTATGTTGGATCAAAATCAGTTTGCGCTTACTTAGTAATTTATTTGTTTTATTTTTTTCGCTCTTTGATAGTTAACTGATCGATATTCCATCCAGGGTCATCACGGAAAAACATTAAAAATTTTTCAATCTTACTTTTTAGGCCGCCATTTTAAGAAAAACAATCGTAGACAAAAAATTCAGCTAGACTTGGAAAGTTCAAACATTCCCTCCATCTTTCATCACATTTCCTACAGTAAACAAATTTTCTGCTACTGTAAAATTGATAAATGACTGAAAAAACTGCATTTTTTTAAAATTGTTAATTATCAATTGAAAGTCAATTTTTCGATATTTTTAAACTATCGTATCGTGTAGAGCATACTCGAAAATAGAATGAATAGGTATTTTCCAAAATACTTTCCGAACTTTTCGTTAAAATTTTTCTCCTCAAAGTCTAAAAGAAAAAAGTGTCCTTTTGGACGTTAATGCTTTAAATCTATTTAGCTTCATTTTCTGCACGAACTTTTGAATTTAAAATAGCTGCTTTTAAATATTCTGTATATTTCTCAGTAAAGAGAAAACTGTTATCAAAATGCACACAAGATTCAGAGAATAAAATTTTCAAAAATATCCACTTGCTTTTTTTTAAGTTTTCCTTTTTATTGTTCACCATTTTTGGTTTCATTTTGTGGAATTCTAAATGTTTAATAATCCATGAATTTTCAAACATTTCAGATTTAGGAATACTACACTCTGCTTTACTTGTATCGCTTTCAACTGTGTTAATGACGGCTGTAGATTCTTGACTTGTTCCATTTTTCTTTACATTCATCAGATATTTCTTTCATTCCAAAATTCCGAATTTTCTTCATTAACATCTGTTTCATACATTTTACTAGCGACGTTTTTGTCTATGTGTATTACTGCCAATCGATTTTTATGCGTTTCAGACTGTATTTGTTTATTTAATACAGATTTCCAAGGATTTAAAGGTACTTTGCATAAACATCGATATGCAAGAATAGATAGATATAGTATCTCTTGTAATCTATGAAAAATATTTTGCTTTTTTTGTACCATTTTTATCAATAAACCATCAACGCGACAGGCGTTGGATGGTTTTATTAAATAAAATAAATCTGATCCCCATATTTTCGGGTTTATGGTTTACAGATTTATTTTATTTAAAATATCTTTCCCTTGCCTATCCGGGTGAATTATTAATGGTTTATAAATTTACATTATTGAAACAAACTACTCTCCTGTCCTGTCTGGGTTGTTGGTTTAAAGAATTATTTTCTTTAATCAATTCATCCCCCGTATTTGCAGTTGGATGATTTATTTATTGAAATTATTTATACTGTCCCCCATCCATCCGCATTTATGTTTCATAGATTGCCTATAGATTTCATTTATTTATTTATTTATTATTTATTTTTTTCTATTTGCCTATAGATTTAATTTATTCAAATTGTCCCCCACCTCTCGTAGTAATATTTAAAATAAAGACGCCGTCAATGTTACAGAAATATTTTTATTCAGAGTGGTATTCTTCAGAATTGGGATTTATTTAGGGTGGTTATTAAAAAAAGCTACAATATATTTTTCCGTTGGGACTAAAAATATCCGTCAATATTCGTTCGTTTCAGATTATAATGGTAGAAAGTAAGCGAACGTATCAAGAAAAGTGGGATACAGATGCGAAGTATTCTTCATGGATTGCAAGAGATAGGACATCTAATGATGCATATTGTTGTTTATGCGAAATACGCCTGAGTCCTTGGAAATCTGTATTAGATAAACACATGCTATCTAAAACACATCAAAATAGATTGGCAGTAATACAGATAGACAAGGACATCGACATTGAAATCGGTGAATTTGATGTTAATGACGAAAATTCTGAATTGGAAATAAAAGGATTACCTGATATCTATGAAGAAAAATCGAAAGAATCAGAAGAATTGAGCAAGAAAGAAGAATTTCCAAGTGTCATTAACAGAGTTGAAAGCGATACAAATAAAGCAAAATGTAATATTTGTAAAAGTGAAATGCTTGCTAAGACATCGGTTATTAAACAACACATAAATTCTAAAATCCATAAAAGGAACATGGAGAACAATGGAAACGATACAACAATAAAAAAAGAAGTTGATGTTTTAAAAATTTTACTGGCTGGATCTTGTGTGTACTTTAACACTAGCTTTCTCTTTACTGAGAAATATATAGAATTTTTAAAAGCTGTATTAAATTCTGAAGTCATGCAAGAAATTAAGCTAAATAGAATCGAAATAAAAGATATTATAGTAAATGTTATTGCCCCTGCTCAGCAAGAGAAATTAGTAGAAATTTTAAATTCGACAAAATTTTCCATATTAGTTGATGAGACAACTGATATAACCGTCGATTCTCATTTATGCATAAATGTACGTTATGCAAGTAATGAGAAAAACAAGATTGTCGAAACGCTGTGGGATATAGTACCGCTGCACAAAGATGAAAATAGTTTATCTAATTCTGAAAATTTATTTAATGCGATAGCAACATCCTTTAATAATAAAGGTGTAGATATGGGAAATATCATAGCGTTTTCCTCTGATGGAGCAAATGTAATGTTAGGGGAGCATAATTCTGTATTTTCAAGATTTAAAGAACAGAATCCTAATATTATTAAAGTTAAATGCAATTGCCACACACAGCACTTGTGTGCCCGTGATGCAATTGACGTACTTTCCCCGGAAAGCATTGCGCTAGTGTCTCAAGTAAACAATTATATTAATGCTAGCTCTAACAGGAAGAACCGATATAATATATTGCAGGATAAATTAAACCTTGAACTATTGGTTACACTGAAACCAACTCCACTTCGATGGTTATCGACCTACAACAGTATTTTGAGATTAAATAGAAGATGGCACGCTTTGACACTGTTTTTTGAAAATGAAAGCAGTTTTAAGCAAAGCCAACATGATGATATTTCTGCGGAAAAAATTCTGGATTCATTTTTAAATGAATCTATTCATGCTGAGTACATATTTTTAGAAGCGCAGCTTGGAAAATTAGTTCGTTATAACGAAAAATTACAATCTGATAAATGCATTGTAGATAAAAATGAAAATGCACTTGTCGAACTGTACACAGATTTTTTACAAAAGTTTATCGATAATGATTATGTAAAAGAGTACAGTGAGCAGTCAATGATAGCTGCAATTGACCCGCTTGATGAAAGCAAATACAAAATTTTAGAAGATGTACAATTACGCGAAACAGCCGAAGCCTTTCTCAAATCATCCTGTCTGAGTGATTTCGAAAAAGTATCATTCCGTGAAAATTGCCTTAACTTTTACATCGAGGCATGTGTGCAGATGCAAAAACGATTTCATTTAGATGATGAAAGGTTAGTTCACACTAAATGTTTCCATCCGGAAAATGCTCTGAACGAAAAATTTCACAGAGAAGAGTATCCAAACTTGAATGATATTTTTGCAACATTTAAAGTTATGTTTAATGAACTAGAAACAGAAGAATCGAACATGATTAACAAAGAATGGGAGCTTCTTGTAAGTTACGATTTTTCGAAAGAAACGAGAGAAGAACTGGAAAGGACTAAAACAGTTGATGCATTTTGGTTCATTTTGAAAAAATATTGTAATGGAAATAATGAATTTCCATTTTTAAATATTGCCACTTTTGCTTTAAGTGTCCTTTCCATTCCAAATTCAAATGCAGGACCTGAAAGAACATGGAGCAGTTTGAATTTGCAGAAAACTAAATTGCGTTCGAAATTGCATTTTGAAACCCTTCGTTCAATTCTGCTGGCAAAACAGTACATAAAAGATGAAGGTGGAATAAACAGTTTCAAACCTACGAAGAAGATGATTGAGAGACTGCAAAGTCGATCTCAAGGAACAAAAAGAAAATTAGATGTTTTTTTAAATAATACCCAAAATGATGAAATAAAGTTTGGAAGTATAACTATAAGCAATGCTGATGTAGCTCAAGCTAAAGCACAAGATCAGCTGTATCAGACGAAGTATACAGAATTAATGAAATCTAATACTTCGATACTAAATCAGGCCTTTACTGATATAAATATAGAAGACACAGATGAGTTAAAATCTGAGCCTAAATTTGAGGAAACGAATGAAATGGATACAAAAGAAAATCAATTCTCAAAGCAGATTGAAAAAAGTGATAATTTATCAAATCTCCAAGATAATATAATGGAGGTAGAAGAATGTGTTGAGTCAAATGGAGACGAAGCACGACTAATGCCAAATGGTTTGCTTTCAAACCATATGCACTACAAACGTGCAGATGTGCAATTTGGTATTGGAAGGTATAGAGGTATTGAAAATCACCCTGTCAGAGATTATCGTCAAATTGATGAGAATGGCGAAAGGCCAGAACTTTATACTAAAGATCATGAAGTTGTTTTGTTTTCTAAAGAGTACTCAACGCTTCTAGGAAACGATTACAGTACTGGATGTATTGACGGTGATATAGTTGATGCCTTCTCTACGATTAATGAGCTGGAATGGCAAAATGCTATATCCATTCCTACTCAGGTAACAAAAAGTCTGTTAGTAGATATGGAAGTAAATGCTCCTCCAAGTAATTGGTTTATGTACCATTTACAAACTAACTTTAGTGGAGTGATTTTAATGCCATATACATCTTATGATCATTGGTGTTTATTTGTAGTAAATATTAATAAAAGGAGTTTAATGCACATTGATCCCAAAATAACGGATAAAAATCTGGTAAGCACTCGTTTGAAAGAGTGCACTGAAAATTTCTTGAAATATTTGCAGATTGCTAAGAGAATCTGCAGAAATAATTTAAATGCTATTACTGATTGGAGAATAGAGCATTATCGACCAAGGCGTCCATTACAACCGCTGCATGATAATTACAACTGTGGCGTGTTTGTAATGTATTATATGGATTGCATTGGACGAAGAGTTCCATGTAATGTAAATTTTAATCCACAAAGCTACAGAGTGCAAGTAGCTAAATTATTGTTGAGGAAGGCTAAAAGTGTGCTAAATACGTGCCAATTTTGTTTTTCAACAAGAAATAATAATTTTTCCTTTCAGTGCAATATGTGCAAAAGATATTCGCACAACAACTGCTTGGAAAGAAACGGGTGTATTACAAGCACTAATATTTGTAAATTGTGTTCAAGTTAAATATCCGTAAAATTTTCCAAAATGTTTTTTTTGGAAAATAATTGGTCAATTTACGTAGAAATATGAAAATGTCTCTTTTCATAAGAAATATATTTTCAAAATGATCAAATTATGCTCATTATAAGTTGTCACGTAAAAATAGTAAAAAAAAAGGTAAAACGAGCACAGTGACAATGAGCAACGCATTTCTATAACGTATTAGAAAAATTTATATGCAAGATGTGCAAAGTGTACAAATTTTGTTTTAATCCGCTAAAGTATATATTTTGTTCAATTAAAACGAGGGCATTGATTTGTTTGTGCAGATAAAAATTTTACACATTTTAACTGTGCACAATTGAGAATAGCTCAATATATCTATACATTTTTTAATTTTAAACATAAAGTGTATTTATTAAAAATCTTAATTTTTATTTTAATGCTGTTACGTTTTCTTAAAAGAGGATTGACATTGAAATTTAATACGTTGCAGAAAGTAAGACGTACAACCAAAGGCCACTTATGGCCACGCATCAATGCGTTCATAAAGGCGATCGTATGAGCGCCACGAATTTCACTTGGTTATATTTCTTGTGAAAATCGTTTAAAACCCTGTATACTAATGCTATTTTGGGATCTTGAAAGTAAAGGAAGTAAAAAGTAACATTAAACAGTAAAAAGTAAAATTATTAACTTCATTTACTTTACAGCTTCCGAAAGGCATAAGTAAGGTATAGAGGAATAATTTTGGAACTACTAGTTTTCAAAATTTGACAATCTGTACCGACTGTTCGTCAGTATAGAGTTTTGCCGTTTATCTATACTGCGCTCAGTTTTTATGAATAGTTATAATAATATGATAATACGACATTGCACATTTAAGGTGGTTCATTCCGGACTCGCTAGTCAATCGAGCACTAAAATAAAATTATTTAATTTATTACATCATGAAAAACAATAAACTTAATGTTTTATCAAACTATTCATTTATGTAAAAACTTTTGAGTGCAAACGATTGAAGGAGTCTCGTAATGATATAACGCATAAGAAAACCAAAAACATTAACTAGAGTTAAAACAGTCAAATGTAGTGAGATAAGATTTTGTTAGATTCAAATGTTGAGCGATTTTGAAATATGCATCATATGACCGCCTTCAATGCGCTCGCCACCATGACGATATTTTTTTCAGAATTTTGCTAAGTTCAAACACGAACATTTTCTTGCTTCGGTCGTCAACATGTTTTTTTTTGTATCAAAGCAAAGGTTATTTTCCATAATTTTATACTCTTGTTTTCATTGCACTGCCTACACAAGTTATATAAAATTATTTTTATCGTCAACCCTATCTAAAACTTAGCATATAATATTCGTGAAAGTGCAAATAGCAACATATTTCAATTTCATAATATTTTCTACATATTTGAATATGGAAAGAACCTCCTTAAATGACGCAATAAAAGCACGAGAACAGGCAATTTGAGCGTGTAATTTGTAAAGCCCTGAACCCGCAGCGTGATAATAGATTGTGATATCAAAGTTTTCCACATTTTTGTATTTTGTATACTCTATAACGGCGTAATGATTGTAAAAGATGCGATTTGTTTGTATACGCGTCAGACCAGAGTTAACCGTTGATCCGAGTGTGTCAACCTGCGAAGGGCTAACGGTCTCACGGGATAATAATAATAATAATAATAACCTCCTTAAATGACGTAATAAAAGCGCGAGAACAGGCAATGCGAGCGTGTAATATGTAAAGTCTTGAACCCGCAGCGTGATAATAGATTTTGATATCAAAGTTTTCCAAATTTTTGCTAACGGTCTCACGGGATAATTAAATAATCCCGGTTCCATTGTGAAGATTAATTTGGAATCAAGTGCAACAGTGCAAGTACGGTGCAGCGCGTAGCTCGAGAAGTAACACCTGGGGCTCTCTACTAGGAAGCTCGGATGCGACGAAACAGCGAGTCTCCAAAAGCCAGTCAACGCGAGAGGTGTGTAGCCGCCTGGCTCCGTCGAAATACGATTTTGTTATCTTGTCGTCGAAGTTGACAGGACTTTTACAGCGAGTGTTTGCAGTGAAAAGGAACAGCCAGGTTAAGCGAATGATGGGGAAACGCCTTATTTTCACACAACTTGACTTCGCTCAACGCATCAGCCAAAAGTAAGTGGCCTTCGTACTTGTTAGTCGGTGGCGATAATGAGCCTCGATTAACATCACGGTGCTGCATTAGTAGCAAGAGAGAAAGAGCAAGAGCCCGCCGTACAGCGGTTGCACGATTGAAATAGAGAAAGAGAGAGAGAGAGAGACATGCAAGTTGTTTGTCGATCTGCAGCTCGTTTCGACCGCGATCGGCCGCGCTCGGTTTTCTTCAAGAGCAAGCGCTCCCTCCGTGCGGGAAAAGTAACGTAGCTCCTGGTCACAAATTCACCTATTTTTCTGCGTTTAATCTGACTAGATTTTAGAGTAGAGCGTGCTACGCGTGCAGATAGGCATTAATTTCTTTGATCGACTCTTCGAGCATATACTACTGGAGGTAGCTTTCCGGCGGCCTCGCGCGTTACCAGACCTAGAGAGAGACAGATAGTTGCGGGGGATCTGCTATATCTCTCTAACTGAGTCTGATTGGCTACTCGCTCTCCTCTCTAATAACAAAGATGTTAACGCAGTATTTAAATGTATACCGAAAAACCACATGACCCGGGGAAGTATTAAAATATTATTAATAATTCGTTAAACAATAAAAATGTGCACCCAACAACTACACGATCTGGGGGACAATTTAAAGATTATAGATAATAATTCTTTGGTGATTCAATCGATGACAGTTCAAAGCCCGCTGATGCCTTTTTTGCAAATTTTTTTTTTAGCGTTGAAAAGAAAATCTATTGCTTGATTCTAAAGGAATAATGTTAAAATAGATACAAATAGATTCTTTATTAACGTATATAGAACAATAGAAAATCTTTATAAAATATACATTATATATTTTTTATAATAATACTATAAATACTTATAAATACGACAAACACTTATAAATACTATATTTGCTTATAAATTATCGATTATTAAACAATATTAGTTTTGTGAAGGTCCTTGAAGGGCTTTGATATCTTATCTATTGAATCACCAAAGAATTATTATCTGTAATCTTTAAATTGTTCCCCTGGTTATGTGGTTGCTGGGCGCACGTTTTTAATATGTTTAAAGAATTATTTATAATCATTAAATACTCCCCCAGGTTGTGTGGTTGTTGGGTATACATTTAAATACTGCGCTAACATCTTTGTTACTAGAAGGGAGAGCGAGTAACCAACCACATGGAGAGAAATTTGTTAGGAAAATGCTTCGAGTATCACTGGCTATATATCAAAAGCTAAATATCAAAAGCTGCCTTGCTTTAATTTTATGTTCAATGAATTAAAAATGCATTTCACAATATCATGCATGAACAGCTTATGCAAGATAGAAATTTTATATTGATATGCTTGGGAATTTAACACGTAGTCCGTACTGTATTCGTACTCCCCACTCTGCCGAACTTCATCGGCCAGACAGAAATTGCGTATAGAGAGGCTTGGGAATTTAGCATCTCTCCGCACTGTATTCGTTCCTTATAGAGCTAAGCTTCATTTTTATCTGAGTTACAAATAAAGTACACATCGATTAGGATTTTTGTATTCTGAAAGTTTTAATTTTATATTTTTTATTATGCTAAGCGCATAACTTTATTATGCAATTTAATTTTTTAATTTAATTTAAGAAGTGCAATTATTAAAAATATAGATAAGTAAATAATTGTAAAATTAATTTGTACAATTCAATTTGGGGTCTAGCTGTCGATTCACCTTGAGGTGGTTATTACCAAGTATCACTCCTTGTACATTAAATACCCTTTCCTACTTTTCCTGTATCAAACGGGGTAAGTCTGTTCTCCACGTCTCCGTCATCCTAAATTCTTTTACTAGGTGTTTAACAGTTCCCCAACCCTGTTTACATAACCTAAATTTCCTGTCCTCCCCCAACCAATATTTATTTATCCTTTCTACATGACCACATCTAATTCTCGCGATTATCCCTCTGCATTTTGCCAACCTTTCATCCCTTATATACTTTGGAATCCCTTCCCTCATTAACTCTCTAAACCTATAATTGTACTTAGCTCTCTCCATCCTACCTCTTCTTATCTGTCTTTCTATATCAGGTCCTTTCATAACTAATTCTTTTATATCTCTCTCCTGCCCCCTCCATATCTCTATCAATTCTTCATTAAAACTTAGGTTATTCAAAAACTTTCTCCTCTTCAATGCTCCTACCTCTAAACTTTCTTGTTTTTCCATCCAGCATACTTTAGTTAACCTATCCTCTCCTCTTCCTCTAATCTTTTCTTCAAAATTCCATGCCCTTAAACCCCATCTTATTTTCATTTTTTTTAATTCCAGTTCTTTGTATATTATGTATCTCGGAGTGCAGAAATACAATCTTAAAATCCATATGACATAATCCAATCGTATTTTTTCTAAATCTTTTCTTTCTTCCCAACCCCACAATTCTACTCCGTATTCTAACACACTCCTAACTAGCGCGTTAAAAAGTTTCGTTCTCCTTCTGAAATCTAATTTGCAGTACCTTTCCCCTAGCCCCCATACATTTTTTGCAGCAGCCATACCCTTTATTCTTAATTCCTTTAAGGGGGTTATATACTGAAAAAAGTTCCAAAAATCAATTTTTTTTTATTTGTTTATTTGATTCTATACTTTATCCAGAATGTAGAAAAAAATTTTCAGGCACAAATATAAAAAATTTCAAACGGCTTGAAATGTAATTTTCTAAAAATACTAAAATTTACGTTTGCTAAAAAAATAACTGAAAAAATATTTTAATTATTATTTTA
>UCOM01002793.1:0-22820 GCA_900474385.1 Ormyrus pomaceus | reverse complement strand
GCGTTACAAAAAAATGTACAAAATCAGTTTCATTTAAAATTTCCCAAAATATAATAATTTATGTCTGTGATGAAATATGTTCATATATATGCTCTATAGCACACAGTGTACCAACTTTATCAGTGGTCCTCGGTGCGATCGAAACGCCACCATATAAGCTGTTGAGTTTTGTATAGTCACGCATGTGACTACTTCATAACATTCAATAAATATTCAATAAATATATATTTTTGAATTGTAAAACAATAATTATAACGAAAGAGTATTGGACATAACTTGGCATTCTTTTTTCTTTCAATGAAGAAAAATGTAATATCAGATAAGTATATATTTTTAAATATAACCTATTCGAAAAAAATTATTTTCATAATAAAAGTACCTGATTCTTTGTTTTTATGTTAATTTTTCAGACAGCTGTCAGGTCCAGCAAGTATAGGATAACAGCAGTTAGTTATGTCATGGCGCAAAGCACTATTGTACGACCACACTGGTAAGTACAATAACATAAGCATCAATTTTTAAGATTATTGTGGACTATATGTCCTTAAAAATTAATAAATACTTAGGCCAGACACCTACGTAGCCTGGAGGAAAATTTAATTGTTATAAACAATTAACAAATATTAAACCAAAAATACATAGGCCCGATAAGAATACAACCTGGGGTACAATTTAACTTATTTATTTATCCAGAGTTACACAATTTACATAAAATACAGAACGCTACAGTATGAGTATATATACAATATATCTACAATATATATATCGTTAGACTAAGCGCTGTATCCTGCACAGGAAAACGATATTTTTTGTTCACAGGTCCGGATTTAAAAACTGGCGACTAAACTATGCATGACACATAGGAAGTAGTCGCCAGTCACGAATATAAATATAAAATATAACATAATTAGTACTTAAAACTAATACTAATAAAATTTGAATTTGTTAACAGTGAATAATATGATAACTGTGCTATAATACATTTTACCAATATCTAACCAACATTTGCTTTGCAGTCGTAAATCTTCCAGGAGACGCATTTTTGTCTATAGCAAATATTATTTTTTCATGGCTGTTCAGTCTCGCTGGACAAGTCAGTCCCACAGCACAGGTTACTCTAAAATGGGGAAACATTCTTTCATGTTGTTTTGCAGAGCCGCATTTACAGTTCGATGTAAATACGATATCATCTATAACCACAAGGTCTTTATATTTCGGTTGATTTTTTAAAGGGGACATTGAATTCGTAAAAATTTGTTTTCCTCTGATACCTCGATCAAAATAAAAAATAGCTTTGTTTGATCCTAGGTAGTTTATATCTCCATAGGACATGCGTATTTTATTGAGTTGTTGAATCTGTTTACCCGGAGCTACCGTTACTTTAGCCTTCTTGTTGTTATTTTTTGCCATATTGTCAATTTCATTAAATACCGTTGTTCCATTTTAAAGTAAGTATTTTTAAGTTTTTGTAATGCGCTCGTTTTAGTAAAATTTTAATCTTTAATTCTTTTAATATTCAAAAGATTATCTGGTCGGCAGCGAGCACGGAGATGTACAATGTGTAATCACGCCATCTTTCGGGGCCGCAACTGTCTCCCTGCCGATATCACTGCTATATCGATGAAGGAGACCACGTCACAGAACGCGAAGAGGCGTCGCTGTAGACGTTTACACTGGCTTCGTTGATAGTCTTTTGAAATATCTCTTAGCAATAAAACAAACAAGAAAAGAGAGCTCCTTCATGATATTTCTTTTCGTTTTCAATTGCCAACCGACCTTTGAAACGAGCGCACACTCCTTTCTGTCAGTTTCTTAATTTTAATCAAGTTTGAAAATAAAAGATTTTTTAAACCTAAACAAATAGTTTTTCATTTACTCTAAAACAGGGAGGTGGGTTCTGTAATGCGGGGTGGAACATATCGTTTAAGGTATACTATATATACCTTAATTGCCTTACCTGATGCTTCCTCTACGATCTCGTACACGGTATCCGACAGTCTCTTAGAAATCGATTTCGATCGATCCGATCTCTGCAATGCGGGTGAAGATTCCTGTAATCCTTATCGAGTTGTTGTTTCAGTGTCATCGGGGGATCTCGTCGATCCAAGATAGCTCTGCATCTTAATACAAAGCTTGTGATATCCATTTTTTGACCCTGTGTTTGCGCCTCAATACTTCGCTCTATTCGTTCCTGTAAATCCTCTGCGCAAAAATACAACCTGAATTGCTTGACGAAATCCCCATAATTTTGACGCAAAACGTGGGGCTTGAAAAGAGAATCTATACAATCGGACGTTTCACGTTAACATCGTCTCTGAGCTGCTCAGAATTTGTATGCATCGATTTAAAAGTTATATGTCTCAAAATGTTCGTATTTCAGATCCTGTTCGGAACACCAATTATTGAAATTTCTTTCGAAGACTGATTTTCAGAAGTAAAAGTCACTTGCCGTAGAAAATATTCTGAACCGGTGAATTAATGGAGCTGTAAAATATTCAAATACTCTTGTTGTCAATTCTAAGCCACTGTAGTGTGAGACATTAAAAAAAATTGCTTTTTTTAATTTTTATTATAAATTTAATAATAAAATTCATAATATTAATATTTTATTGCATTTGATTGTTTTCCAAATGTTCGTGCACACTTTTAACTCAAGTGCTCCATTTATGTGGCTTCAAATACTATCAAAAAAGTGTTCTTGTTGATCTCTGCAGAATTTGATCCGCATTCTAGGCAGTTAAAAAAGCTCATTGCAGAGGTGAGGCCGACGTTGTGAATCGTGTAAATGACCCGTTTCGTTCCCACATCTTCAAGACAATCCCGGCATCATGTTGATGAGTCCAGAGCAACATAGAATATTGTAGATAAATTTGAAATACGAATAGCCACGGAGCATAGTTTGAGCATAGACCCCTAAAACCCTTGTATTATTATTATTTTGTAAATTTTCAAAATTATACTTTTCAATATAGTATACTACAAAGAGTCTGAGACATGGGATTTTACCCGGTAAATTTAGCCATTTTGGATCATTTTAACCTTGGAAAAGGTCAAATAAAAATATTGTCATGGGTGATTCTACAAGTACTAGCCTCGGGCGCATGTTCGTATTATGATTTTGCAGTTATAAAAATGCAGATAACACTGAAATCGTGAGTTAAGAAATTGCACTCCAAGAAAATCAGTCATTTTTTATGGTTTTTCTTGAAAAGCAATGGTTAAACAATTTTTTTCGATTATTCTGACTGCGCCATTCGAAAGAACAACATATGAAAATACCTTTCTGAGATAATTTTTCATATTTTGTCTATTAAACGTAACTTTTACTTTTGTTCTTTGTAATCATTTTTTATCTTTGTTGCTACGTACTCGTTTTTTTTAAACGTATCTTTTTCTTGCACATTAAATGAAACATTAAAATTAAGGGTTGATTAAATTTTTTTCTACCTTTTTGTACATATGTTTAATCTAAATATTTTTCTCACGCGTGAAATTCATTCATGAAAATTTACTGAACCATGGCACGTTTCTGCAAAAAAGAAATTTTGCTTCATTGTCTCTGCGAAGTACGTAAGCAGATAAGAACATAGCTACACCCAAACTCTTGATTACATTCTATAATAGAGGAAGTTCAGTATGCGATAGTTTTGCAGCCTCTTTCCTAGTTGAGAGTTAAGCAATTTATTAAACTTTTGAAATTTTTCATTATTATTAAAAAAATTTCATTATTATTATAACTACAATTTTCTTTATCTTATTTTATTATAAAAAATGTCGGGTTAAATTAAACAATATTACCGAAGAAAATGCGAAATAATGATTATCAGAAACATTTAAACAATTGAACGTCTTAAATTACAGTTTAATCACTTAAAAATGTAAATGTGGCACATTAAAGTCACTCTTAAATTCCGCACTCCCGACAGATTTTTTCGTGTTAATGTTCGTTTACCCGCTGTTCCCTCTCAGCTGCGTGAACCGGAAAGCGAGGCGCTTTGAATTCAAGAAATGTATACGAGCATCGTCCTTAAGACGGGATTTGCGTAGATTACACTCTGCCGACGAATCTTTGTAATGAAACGAGACAAAAAGCTCGGATGCTTTACAACCATAAAAAAAAATGCTGAACTTCTCTTTTCCTGCTCGACGAATTTAGTATTAAAAGTAGTACCGGGAACGTTTACCCGGTAAAAAGGGAACAGAAAATAATGGAGCTTTATTGGAGAAAACTGCAGCCATTTAGAAATATTTGTTTCTCTAAAGTAATAAACGTCTGTCACAAAGCTGTTTAAAAGTCGTGCTAATTTAAAATACATTTCTTTTTCTTGCCGGAAGAAACTATTTTCTGCAAAATTTAATGCAATACTTTTTTTCGTTCCATTTCATTATGCTTTCAACATTTATAAATTATATTTCACAGAAAATGATTACATTCTTATGCAAACACAATTTACTTGCATTGCTTTAAATTCTAAATCTTTGCCTTCGAAACTTGATCGCCTATCGGATTCCCTTCTAACTCATTGGTATTCGGCAGATCAATCAAATTACAAACAACGGATTGTCTCTGCAGATTAATGACGTTTAGCAGCAGAGACAGATATCCACTTTCCATTTCTATAATTATTCATAAGTCAGTCGTTAAACTCCCGCGCGTAACAGGCACAGAAATTGCTTAGACCTACAATTTAATATTCTTCAGCTTCGTTCGCACCTACAAAAACTTAAAACCTAAGCTTTATTTTCCAGCAAAGCAAAGGAAAGCCGCGACCACAGGCAAACAGGCGGAATTGAAGGAGAAGCGTCTGCCACGATGGACCACTTTGTTTCCGCCAAAATAGAGATAATAATTGCGCCGCTGTATAATCAAAGAGTTAAACTGCTCGGCAGATAAAAAGAAGACGAGGTTGGCGAGGGGGACTAAAGGCTGCAAAAAAGGAAACAAGATACAGGAAATGAGCTCGACAAATCGATTATCGCGAGTCTCGCCTGTGCAAGCAAACGACCTAGTCAAAGAACTCGGGGACTTTTTCGTTCTTTCTCATCAGCACTTTCGTCCGTGTAAAAAGATTGCAGGGGTATATGTGGAAACTACACGCGGTTGATCGTGTTTCCCATATACGGTAAAAAGTACTGCAACGAAGTAGAAAACGCCGCGTTTACATTTAGTTAGATGAAAGCGCGAGAAGTCACTGTTAACCTTGTTTTATTTTTTTGTATGTTCGTCAATGATAATGTACGCGGTTTCAGTTTTTTTAATTTATTTTCGATTTGCAACATATAAAATGAAAAATAAAAATTTAGCTTTGGTGTCCTTTGATACGAAAATTCAATTAGAAAGGAATATTCCAATATTTCTCACCGCGGAAATATATTTCGTTTGATTGCTATTTAATTAATGTTTAAAATAAATATTTTTCTAAAATCTCTATTTTTTTTTTTTTTTCTTTTAAGTTTCATGTGCCGGTATTTTTTTAATTGCCACTTTTAACTCCAATTAAAAGACTAATTGGTATAGCTTAAGTTGTTTATAAAAAAAAGAATTGAAGTATTTCTTTACAAATATATCAGCTTGTTAATAATATAGTAATAATAAAAAGTCAATTTATCAAAAACATAAATAATACTATAAGTAGTACCATTTTTGTAAATTGACAAAATTATAATTGCTAAAAATTCATCTATTTATTTGTTTTGTGCACATAAAACGCTGAAAAGCGGCTTGTACTAACAAGGAAGAATAAACCGGAGTAATTACATATTGCATTATGAGACTAAATTCGTCGCTTACTTATAAAGAGTACATGAATTAAATATACTCTGCTGACGTTAAAAAATTTAGTCGCGTATAATTTTTGAAATGAAAAGCTCTACTTTTAAAGGTACGTAAATAATTATATAAAGTTATTATAAAATCAGTGCAAGTCTTAAAATTTACAATTAATTTCAAGAGGATATTTTAAGTGAATTCAAACTTTTTCAATATAGTTTTACATTTTAACGGCAGAAACGGCCAATCAAGTGCACTTTAGCAAGTTCAAATTCAGGACAATTGAATGAGCCTACTCGATAGACTGAATCAAAACTACAGTCGCAAGTGTCTGTTTTACGAAACTACCCATCAAAGTCCCGCGCCAAACAACTCCCCCTAAAAAATCTTTACCAAGCGGTATTCCTATCCTAGACCGCCGTTCCTCCAAAGCAAGTATACACCCTTTATCTTTTTCCTCCCGAGTTTACCCTGGGCGGAGATGCTTATCGAGTGAAAGTAAGCGCACACGCGAGGCTTCGGAGAATTCGAAAGTGGCACTCGAGAGAAGGAAGCTACGCCCCGGTCCTCCTTCCCTTTTTATTCCCGCTTCCTCCGGGGGCCTTTTATCGCCTCACGGAAAATGCATTCGCGCCCGTGTTTTTTTCCCGTTTTCCGACGGCATCGACGCCCATCTGATTGATTAGCCATCGCCGCAGGCCTTATTTTCCACGCTCATGCGCGAGATCGAACTTGAATTCGAGCAGCCCCCGAGAGGGTTAATATCAGCTGGCGGAGTATCTATACCGAGTTCGTGTGCTGCATCGCAAGGATTCTTTTTTTTTTCCTTTTTTTTTTGCGGTTTTGTTTCGCAGAGTGTACTGGGTGAACTCCGAACAATCGCGTGATAGCAGCTTTTGTGCCGCGAGGAAATTTATAGACGCTGTAATAGCGAAATTGTGTTTTTTCGTTGCAATCAACCATCGGCTTTCGTTAGCCTACTTATTCATTAGGTGGTTTGAGTTTACTTATTTTTCAAAGCACCGTGCAGGAAACTGGAAATCATAAATTAGCTGCAGAATTTTTCAACGGTTTTACGCCGAAAGACACTTTTTTTTTATATCTTTGTGGTTGTCGAAAAATGTCGTACGGGGATAAAGAATTTTTTCGAAAAATAAAAATGAATTGACATTGAAAAAGGAACAACGAAGTGCAGCGAAATTTAAAAAACTCAGTTATTTCGTAGATTTCAAGGTACGAGATATAGGATGTACACTTACATCTGCCAGGGAATCGTAGCGGAACGCATTTGGAGTGCTTAGGTATACTTAGTGGAAGATCTTAGAAGTCATGCAAAATGATTGCAAAAAAGTGCCGAGGAGTCGTGGAGTGAAGGCGGAGTGGTTATCAAGAGAGCACAAAGGAAGAGGAGTTAAAAATAGGAATGAAAGAGTGGCTTATGAGAAATGATTCGAGTTTATGAGGAAGAATTCGGAGAACAAGTTAAATCATTTGTTTTATCAATATTACTGCAATTTTTCATCTTCTGAATCGCTTAATGATTTTATTTTAATTACATCCTTACGCTTAATAGATCTCCTAAGGTAAATTGTTTTTGTGTCGACAATTATTATGTCGATGATTAATTAATTTAGAAGGTAGTTTATTTTTTTAAGTAAATAACTGAAACCATTTGAATACGTTTTATATTATAAAAATTCTTTTTTCCTTGAATCTATTTTTCGTTAATATCAGCACTGGAAACAGCAATTGTTGGGTTAATTTCCATATATATTCATAGATACGCCAGTTTTAATTTTCTGTTGCAATTAATGCACTCTTTAAAAATCGTAGAGTAAGCTTAAATTTTCTATTCGCAATCCTATTACGTAATAAAAATAGCAAAGACTCAAAAATCTTTAATTTTGTTTTATACTGCATTGGTAGAAGAAGCATCGGAAATAAGTAGTACTAAAGTACTAAATTGTGTATACACCAACACACAATATTATCAGTGTCTGTTGCTGCCACGGCGCTCGAAACAGCTAATTCGCGAGTTGCAAGCGTAAATTACGTACTTTAAGAGTTTGGAGAGTCGCAGTAATTAAGTAACCTTATTAAACCCGACTGAGAAAAAGAAAAAGTTCAGGAGTTGAAGAAATTGGGTATCCACGGATACACACACTTTTGCGATTGACTTAATTACTCCAAGAAGTTTAATTGATAATGAAACTTCGCAGCTGTATTATTTTGAATGAGCCAATCACATAAAAATATTTCCGGATGAGTCGTGGCTATAAGTTTAATTTTGAAACTAATGAAAAAGTCTTATTTTATTACCAACGAAAATGGAGGAGCAGCTTCTTTCAAAATAACTTCAAAATGAAGTTTTCGATAATGGCAGAATTATCCAAGTTATGCCACGACGTCACTTGGCAAATTGAAAAATCAACAGGAAAAACTCAATAACAGCATTACCTTCTTTAAGAGTCAATTAGAATCCCTTAAGAGGAGGAAACTTCATAAAAATACCATCCTGTCTTTATCCAATTTCAAATCTAGAGAAACAAACACAAAGGCCAGAGATCCCCTCAAAGGCCGTATAAAAGGGGGGCGAAAAAGAAGGCGGAACAAAGATAACTTTCCAATCGATTCGAAAGAATAGGGATAGAGAAAAAGGCCTAAATAAAGAAGCGAGCTCTCCTCGGCACGAGGCAGACCTCTCTCATCAGGCCTCAACTCCCCCCCTCCCCAACCGTTGCTCGATCGTTAACCGGGCGATAGTCAAAACAGAGCGCGCCGAAGCGCGAAACCCTTAGGGCGGGATAACCTATCAGTAAAGACAATTCATCGCAGAGTGTTCGTTTCCACAGTTCGAGCGAGTAGCGGCATACGTATATTGCGCTCCGCTTATACACACATATACATATATATGGAATCCCGTCAATTACCAAAGTCGGTTTGCACAGCCGCCGCCGCCGCTGCTGCTGCTGCTGCTGATGATGATGGCGGGCGGTGCGCGCGCGCGCGCGTTTTGCGCGATCGGCGCCGTTCAATTTCAAAGTTCGCCCCAACTTACGGACACGCGTCAATCAAGCAGGAGGGAGCGGAGAGAGAGAGAGAGAGGGAGAGACGAGAAGCCGAGCCTCCCGGAGAACATAAACCGGAGCTTAATGCGCCGGTCTTTTTCGAAGCTCTCGCCCCCTCCCCCCCCGGAGCGAGGCGAGATCCGCAATCGACGTGCACGTAATTGACGGTATTATGCTCGGGCGCAATTTTACCGGGGGGCTTAATTTATGTCCGCGTAAAGGCTGCTACGGAAATATCTTGCTGCGGGCCCGGATTTTCGAGCGCGATGCTCTTGATATTGAATTTGGTTAATTTATCTCGCATGTAGCGCGGGTAAAGTAGCTCGTGCGTCGGTTCGGAGCGCAGCGAGATTGTTACTGAAGTAGGCGATAAATGTAAGCAGTCTGGTGGCGAATTAGCTTCCTTAAAAAGTGGTGAAATATATACGTATATTATAAATAATAATATACGAATAAACTTTTGAAAGCGATATTTTTTAAATATTTAATGTTTTATTCGCAACTATCTGACTTTTACAACTTTTCAAAGTTTTTTTGTAATTTCGAAGCAGGTGTAGAATTTGAATGATCGATCACTATTTGACTTTCAAAGCTGTTGGTTCGATGTTTGCGTATCAGAAATTAGTTTTCTGACGGCCCTTCATTGATTCATGGCTATACTACTCCGCAGTTTTGTTTATTTTATAAAATTTAAATGTTAATGTGTACATAACATTTAATCATTTCTGTGCATTAAAAGGGTGAGAATAGATATAAATCAAACTCTTCAGTTATAGAAAAGTTGAAAATGATTATAATTTATATAAATATAAGAATAATCGTAAAATTGTTAATAAAAACTTACCTTTATCGAGATATGAAATAAAAGTTATTAAAACGTTTTCGGAAAGTCCGTATAATTTCAAGAAATGAAATAACGATTCATTAAATAATAATTATAATACATATATAAAGTATTCATTCACACTCCAGTAAAAAAGGTAATTAAATTATTTACATTCCATTTACCAATAATTTTAATTAATATAAAGCTAAAATATTTGAAATGAACAGTTAAATGAACGAGAATGTGTAAAAATTTTTTTATTTTATTCCTGTATGATTCGTGTAATTTTCACAAAGCATTATAAAAATTATTTGATACCCTTCCGAACCTTCAAAAATATCCCAGTTACTTTATCTCTTGTAGCCAAAAAAGCGTAGCTACATGAAACATTTTATCTCATTAAAGTGCTTTTTCTTTTCATATTACAGTGAAAAAATAATTGTGTTGAGTACTAAATTTACTAAGTATAAAATTAAGTTAAATTTAAAACTTGTCCATTATTTAAAAAAGATAAGAAAGATATTATTACACACAGTGTTGTAATATAATCCACATTAAAAATATGTTTTCTTTCTAAAGTAACGAACATTTTTTAACAAAATAGGATATTAGTATGCTTTAAATATTATACATTTATTTAATACTGCTCAACTTTTAAAATTAATTCTACGTAAAACTTCGAATGTGCATGCAATTTACGTACTCTGAGTAATGTTTCACAAAGAAGAAAAATAATAAAAGTCGAGGAACAAGTAGAATAAGATATTTTATTCTGAGTGCAGAGTCAGAAACATATAAAAACAAATAAGTCAGAGGAATAGGCAGTCTAATGTTGGCAAAAAGGCAGTTGCAGTAAAAGAGCAAGACGAATAGAGGAAGCTCGAAACAAAAAAGTGAGAGAGGGAGAGATGGACTTCTGGAAAAAGATAAGAACGAGTAAAAAGTAGGAAAACGGTACTAGAAAAAAGGCCCGAGAGTTCGAGTAAGAGTTAAAGCGAAGGAAAGAGAGGGAGAGAGAGAGAGGGGGGCCAAAGAAGAAATAAAGCGCAAGAGAGCGAGATAGGAGAGAAAAAGAGAGAGAGGCAAATTCATAAAAACAAAGTAGCGCGGCCGCGCTATATATGAGGAAAAAGATAAAGGCGGAAAGGAAAAGAGAGTCGCGATAAAGACGCGCAAAAGCGAGAATCCGTACCGCGGGAGATGAGACCCGGCGACCTGACTTATTGCGCCAGGATTATTAAAAGGAATTACAAGCCGTCACGAATGTACTTCTGCGTGTTTACGAGCGACGCGTTCGAATCTCTCGCGTTCATTTTTCTTTCCATTATATATTTTTTTTTTTTCACCTCGCAGTGGTTACTTCGTTTAATTGTCAGGCGGAACAATGGCCGCTCGACGAAACGAATTCATTCTCTTGTTTTGTGCCCCGAGAGAGAGAGAGAGAGAGAGTACATAAAATTTTATGAATGCATTAATATCTAGTTAGATGTTTGATTACCGAACTCGGCCGCGAATCTGCTGATGCATTGCAACGAAATTACAGAGGAAATTATTGATCTGGAATGGAATTATTGGAAGCCAGGTCGATGTTAGTAATTTAGGGCTAGAATGGCTGACACTCCTTTAATGCGTCTGTAATCTATAAGATAAATCGAAACGAGCGAAATGCTCGCTCTCGCCTTAATTAGAAAAATAACTGATGAGCGAAAGTCGGGGACGGGGGCATAAAAATTGCCGTGGCTTTCTATAAAAGATTATTTATTTAAAACATTATAAGCGACGTTTACAATTTTTGACCAGAAAGAATCGAGATTTATTGCTCGATAAATTTCGGGGAAGGCATAAATTGCACGGATTTATGTATCAATTCTTGGGGGCTAGGTGTGAAGCAATCCCGATAGTTTTTCCAAAATTAAACTTCTAAAATATTCTCCCAATAAAAATAGAGCGCGCGGAATCACCCGCGCCAGTCAATAAAGTCAAATTTGCGATATCGGGAGGCCAATGATACCCGGCCGAAAATAACGATCCTGGTAGATTTCAGCTAAGCTAATGCAATTTGCATTCTTTTTTCAGACTCGATTTACATCTCAAAATCACTTCCTCGATAAAATTTTTTACAATTCTCTCGGCTGGCCCTGCTGCCGTTAATCCGCGACTAAACTGCCGAATCATAAAGCAATTTGTACTTTTACTTTACCGAAGAAAAAAAAAGAAGGGGGGAACTGATCTCTCGCGGCCTATTATTTATCGATTTGCCATTTTCCGCGCGGAAAAGCAATTTACTCGCCGAGAATTAACTTAGCTCCCGAAATCCATGCCGCCTTTTCGGCCGCGCGGCAACGTTTTCAACGCTCGGCGGCGGGGGGCATCAACAAGCGAGTGTCCCGGTCGACTCACCCCGGCATTTGTATTCAGCCGGTCGCGCCGTTCAACCAGCGCAACTTTCGGGGCCAATCTCCTCTCGGGGAACATCCGAAATCCAGTCGGAGAGGCGCGCGGAGGCCGAGCAAAAAAAGGAGAGCCGCTTCTCTCGGCCTCTCCATCCGACTCCTCCTCCTTTTGCCCGACTCCTTCGGCGCGGATCCTCGACTCGGGGCGCGATATGTGCGTTGCCTCCGCGAAGAATAAGTCGGCAGTCGGCGGGGGAGGGTATACGAGAGCGGGGAATTCCTCGCGCTCCTCTCGGAAGGGGAGTAGTGGAGCAGGGCAGCGGCGCACTCTCCGTTCACACGCGCGCACGCACACGTGTCGGGCGAGTGTCGGGGGTGGGGGTGGCTGGAAGGGGGCAGAGTTAGGCGGCTGCGTGCTCGAGGGCCGCGCGGCGCTCGCGCAATGCTAGTCCCTCGGCTATCCTTGAGGCGAGCGGAGCGGCGGCGCATCCTGGCTGCTCCTCTGCACCTTCCTCCCTACTCGGCGCCCGCGCGCTCTTTTCTCTCGCTCAGCGCTCTTTCGAGAGAGAGCGGCCGCCCGAGCCCTCTCCCGCCCGCAGAGCGCCGTAATTAAGGAATATCAGGCGCGCCGCGACACCCACCTCCACCTACTCCTCCTCCACCACCCGCCACCCCCCTCTGTCCCCTCCCCCCCCCCGAAAAAGCAGCAGCAGCAGCAGCCACCTGCCGAAGCGTGTAAGCGTGTGTCGCTAGCCGTGACATTGAATACGGAGGAGGACTGACCAAGGCGGATACCGCACCGCTAATCGGATTAGCGGCCGGGAGCCCATCGCCGAACGCAAGACAAACGGATCCCGCGATCGGCAGTGTTTCCGCGCGCAGCGAACGCGCACCGCCGATATGACTTTCCGCGGCGGAGACCGCGGCGAGAGTCGAGTGCGCGCTGAGTGAGAATCGCTTGTATTGTTTGCCTCGTTTGATCACTAGATTCGAGTGGATTCGCGAACTTTGAAGGAGGCCCCCCTCCCCCCGGTTCCGGGCTAGTGATCGTCGAAGAAGCGGGTCAGTGTTTCCGAAGTGAGTGGTAAACGGACGGAATTGAGATTTAGAAGGGGTCCGCCGAGGCTGGCGAATGAATGTGCTGGAGAAGTGCTCGAGTTCTCGAAGCTGCCCGAGAATGGTACCGCGCGAGATCGCAATAAAAATGAAAAGGAAGAAACTCGATTAAGAGGAACACGAATTCAGAGTACAGCTCGTTTCCTTTGTGATTTATCGCTCGGCGGAGAGAAGGGACAATGAATGTCGTTAACTTAATCCTGATTAAACATTAATAGCATTAAAATGTAATCACCGGTAAACAAAAAAAACAAAAAAAAAAAGAAAAGTCTCCAAGTACCAGCGGAGCATACTAATGCCGAAATAAAAGCAAAAGATAAAGGAGAGGGTCGTAAGAAGAGAGAAGGAATCTCTCCTCGTCGTCGGGGGCACCTTAATTTTTTTTCTCCTTATCTCTCTCTCTCTCTCTCTCTCTCTCCCCGGCGTCGTGTAATGTACGGCCTTGGGAGACTCGGCGATCCTCCTTTCCAGCCGACTGAACAGCCGCCGAGGAGACAAAGTGCCAGTGGCCGCGGCGAAACAAGCCGTCGATGATTCTATTATCGGGCGTCGTGATTTTTCAGGAGGCTCGGAGCCCCTCCTCCTTTATACCCGGGAGAAACGAGGCGCGACATTAGCCGGGGGTAGAATTTTCGACTTTGAACCCGGCGGAGTCGAGCGTCCGGGGTGGGTAAAAAGCCCCGGCGTATCGGGCCGCCTGTTTTTCCTCGGGGTCTCTCTCGCTCTCCTCGCAAGTCGACGCCTCCGCGGCCATTATATATATAGACGACGAGAGGAGGAAGAACTTGGCGGTTTCCTGCAAACTTCGGATGATAAATCGTCGTTCGGGGAGAACGGAGCCGGGCAATCCCAGCTGGCCCTACCCTCGTTTTTTCGCGAGCACCGGCGGAGCAACCCGCCCGCCGACGCTGATTTAATTATCCGCGAGGCCTCTTGAACGAATCAGTTCTCGCCGAGTATAATGGACTGAGAGCGAGTGAGAGAGTCGACGATTCAGTGTGCCAACAGCCGGGCGCGCGTCGAGCGGGTTTTGATTTTCCGGCCTCGGTGCTCGAATGGAAAGAGCCGACGAGCCGGGAAAACGAGCGGGTACCTAGTGTCTGTGTGTGTGTACACGCTTCTCGCGTTTTCCGCTTTCGCCAGGCGAGACAATTGCAAGCGGCGCGAGAATGAGAAGAGGCGCGTGAATCGACGACAGCGACCGATTATTCGCCGTGGGAGCAGGCGCATACACGGCGGAGACAGCAGCGGGAGTCAATTAATTGAATGAACCTGCGAAGAAGTCGACGCCATGCCCGAGAGATAGTGCCGGGATATGTGAAGAAGAAGAAGCCTGCCGAGGGAGAAAAGCGATGTCTACCTCCTTCTCCATCCTCGTCTGTCTTATCATTTATTTTGGTGAGCAACGCTTCTCCTTATTATCTCTTGAAAATTTCGCTATAGGGTCGAGTAGTACGCCCCGCCGCGATGCAGTGTGCGCGGCGGCCCGCGCGGCTTGATTGTTATGGATTAGATGCAAATTGTGATGTAATGGAGAGCGGAGAGCGGGACGGAATGAAATATTTTCGCCGGGTTAAAGGGTTTTTAGGGGCGCGAGGAAGGAGATAGGGACATGCCGACGGAGGGGGTATATATAATTTCCGACCTGGAAAGCAACTCCGTGTAATCCGCGGCGCTGCTTGGAGCCGCGGAAAAGGTAAATATAAAAAATGGCCGGTTTTATACTTCATAAAAATGAGAAATTCCGCTTCGGAAGAATTTTAAAAGGGATACTTTCATGACGCCACCTGAATAGTGGGACTTGGAAATGCCGATTTTTCATCAAGTTTTCAGCGGCTTTCAGGGGGTAAATTGATGGCTATTTTATACTCTCGAGAATTACTGAATTTAATTATGGCCATTAAATTGCGCGGAATACGAGGAACGTAGCTAATTCACTTAAAAGTAGGGGTTGCCATTAGGATTCTTCACATTGACTAATGCGTTTTAACATATCTCTAGACTTTTCTATTCTCCATCACTTGAAATTACTCATTAGGAACAAAGCCAGGTCAACAGTAATAGGAATATTTGAGATTCCTCGGGGCGATTTAAATTTATTATTACGCTGATTAGAACTTTTATACGTCGACTTCATAAAAGAAAATTTAAAGCAGCGAGGAAGCTCGTAAAAAAATTTTCCGACTACAAAAAATCATTGTCATCCTTTTGCAAAGGAACTTTCATGACGTATACAATTCACGCTACTGGCGCGTAAAAGTTTTACAATCCACGGTAAAACTTAGTTTTTATTTTCATTTTTCACTTAAAGATGGTTAATTAAAAATTAGCTCCTCTAAAAAATTAATTTTAAAAGAGAAATTTGAGTCTTATTGATCGTAAATTTTACATCTGTTACAATAGATAATTTAAATTAACCAAATTTATACAGAGATTACTTTACAATAATGCAATAAACAATTATTGTACATATTTCCACATATACTTCGAATATAATTTGAGGAATATAATATATCTGATTAATATAAAATTACAATCTTTTGTATTTTGACAAAGAGAAAATTCATTTCAACCTTTAATAAATAATGAAAGATGAAAAACAATTTATTACACCAGACTCCTTCATTCTATAAATTACCTGAATCACGAAATGGAGTAAGTTCAGACCTAAAACAACATTTCGCAATTAAAATTAATTATGTGTGCAAAGCATCGTCGTTCAATTTCCACCGTAAATAAACGGAAGTACTATTCCGTCGCCAGTATGATTTAACCGAAGCATTTGGTACTTGTAAAAAGTTTCAGATATTCGTAACATTTAAATTCAATAAGCAAAATCCCTCCAGTTACTATCAATTTTCTGCGTACCAATAAAAACTAAAAAGAAATAAAGCTACTTTCTACCAAGTTATTGAATTTCTTCAGCGCCGCGGAGCGATGAATGGAAACAAGGAACAAAAGTAGCATACACGTACACGTATACAAGAGAAGTGACAAAAAAAATTGCCGATGTACGCATGGATTCAACGGTATTAAAAAACACCAGCTGTACCTGACATGAGTTTCAAGAAGACATTTTTACGCCCGCGGGCGAGCGCGAGTTCGCATACTTTCTTACTGACAAAAAAAAAAAAAGTATTGGAAAAAGTCTTGGGTATAATTTCGCAGCGTACTGCCAAGGTGGCCCTGGGTCACGTAGACAATTTATTCAGATACTACTTAAAGCACGGATAAGATACTGGTATTACCCCGCGTATATACCACGCTTGTACGAACATTTTCGTCTCTATCAGATCTTTTTTAAATCATTCTACTTTGTACGAACCCTGTAGCCCCGTTCCGAATATCTTAATACGCCCAACTGATGGCGGATTTTACGTATCGCTCTCTTAAAAGGTAATATAAGGGAAAGCAATTTGGTTGCGTCTCGCACACAAACGTTCGAATTTTATTTTTGGTTTGACGGACGGACTAAATTTATTCTCTATGTGGCGCAAAGGAGGCGAGATTTCAATGTCGCGTATCGCATTACGACTGTTTTCATTATACGCGTAATAAAGACGGTTAAGTTTTAGAACTGCCACAGTGTCGCGCAACTTCTGCTCAACATGTTCAGCTGGTGTATATGGGACAAATAGAATACAGTGCACGACGCCAAGTATACACTCGAATAACAGTATTTACTTATCTGTTCAGAATGAAATGCACAACGAATTCTAATAATTAGAAAGTTTCGGAAAAATAAGTACGTACACCCAAGTAGGACAGACGTGTTATTACGCGTCCAAGTTGATCGATACCGTACGAATTTAAAGACTAAATTAAAATCGTAGTTAAAAGCGCTCGAAAATTTTTATTCATGTACTCGAGCGAACTTATCGAGAGAGAGAGAGTGAGCGGCGGAAGCAGTCCATTTTGCGCCCTATTTTTGCGCTCGGAAGTCCGTCCATTCGCAAACAGGCGCTCAGCGCGGCGGCACACACACACACACACACGTTAACAATGGGTTTGTTAAGGGGGTTTCTAAATATTTATAAAGCCTGAAACGAATTTTGATTTCATTGGAAATGGAAAACATTTCGGCGGAAGCGCGAGTGCGTTTCGCGGTATCAGCGGAAAGCCTCGTCGATTTAAAACGACCGCTCGAAAAAAAAAAAAAAAAAAAAAAAACAGGCCTCCGATAAAAGCTCTCTCCCCGGGCCGTCCCTCCGTTTGCTGCGGCCTGCGCTTCGCCCCCCCGCTTCGCCCCTCCCGCAAAACGCATCCGGAATTCCGGCATATTTGAGGATAACCGCGGACGCACCGAGACTCTCTCCTGTAAACCCTCTAACTGCACCCGTACGCACGTTAGCAAATTAACGTCTCCGTTTGCAGCGGGGTGGGGGGACATCGATCAAGCGGGGCCAAAAAAAAATCTCGCCGCCCGCTAATCTTATTTCGACAAATGGCGCGGCGTTCCTCTCTCTCTCTTTCCGGGCCGGGGTTTTGTGCGCGCGCAAAATAAAGGGCTGAAAAAGCGCGCCTCGGGCAGGCGAGGGGGGGGGGGGGAGGGAAAAAAAAGCACACAGTAGGCATTCGTTGTCTCGTTGCTTTTGACTTCTGTCGGACACGACTCCGCTTCTGCGCGGCGGCAGTTTATGCCGTAGCTACCCGGGGGGGAGGGAGGGGGCTTTGAAAGGAAATAACATTCGCTGATGCACGTGTATATGAGTTTTTACAACGGCCGCGTAATACCGTTGACCTGAAAGCCCGCGTGCGCGGAAAAGGCCATCGCTCGTTGACTGCAATAATGCTCTTGCCGAGGCACTGAAAGAAATTATCTGCTGGTTCTTTTCTCTCTCTCTCTCTCTCTCTCTCTCTCTCTCCCTCTCTCTCTTCCTCTCTCGCTCCCTCCCTTTTCATTCTGCTCGTTTCTCGGCTTCCGCCGTCAAAGAGAAATCTTTGTGCCACCGGTGGCAATTTCTGCTGCTGAGATTTTTAACGAATTTTTCTCTTTTCGAGGTCGCTCTCTTAACTCTCCTCGTCGATATAGGCCTGTTCGAGTCGTATATATAACGAGCTGAATTAGCGCACTCTCTAATTGGAGTATTACATGGTGAAAGCTGGATCTTGAATTTCGTTGAAAACCTTTCACGTGAAATGTGCTCCATTTATGAGCTACCTCTCAAACATTCAGGGCTTAAAAAATCTTTTATGAGTCCGGAACACTTTTCCTTCGGGAAAACTGCTCTATTGGGAGTCACCCCAAGCTAATATTGTATGTAAACACCAACCGTGCTATAAATAATTTCGTTTTAAATAATTCCTATTTTAATACTCATGCGGCTAATGTTTACGTAATCGTAAAAAGAAGATGGATAATGAAACCCTTTCTTTTATATGAATGCAATCCTTTCTTCCCGAGAGTTCTCGTAGCTGGATCTCTCTAATTAATTATACCCTGTAGAAATTAAAATGCTTTTCAATTAATGGTAGAATTGCGTGAAATTAATTGACTTATCTTATTCAACGTTCGGTTTTAGAAACATATTTTCATCAAAAATTTTTCTAAAAACGCGAGAAGGAAAATTTGATTCATTTCCGAATGCGTTATAGCAATCATGAAAATAGTTTTCTTTTTCCGTATTCCAGTGCTTTCTGCCGCTCAGCGAACTCGCTCTTGGTATCTGTTTTTGTCAATAAATTCCCGATGTTTGTCCGACGCGGCAATTTCGTACAAAGGACTTTGCTTCATAAAGCTTTGAAATCACCGACGCGTGCATCTGA
The DNA here is from genome assembly GCA_900474385.1 of Ormyrus pomaceus. Taxonomy (NCBI): domain Eukaryota; kingdom Metazoa; phylum Arthropoda; class Insecta; order Hymenoptera; family Ormyridae; genus Ormyrus; species Ormyrus pomaceus. The sequence continues at coordinate 3,881 of UCOM01002793.1, read as the reverse complement.
AATTGTCGGTAAATAAATGGAATTTCTTACATCGCTTTGACGTGCGCTAATCTGTCATTCAAATATCTAAAAGTTCTTTTGCAGATTCTTTTTATTTTTTTATATCATGCGAACTGCGCCTGACAATAACATTTTGAGAGCCGTAATTATCCGCAGTTCCTGTTTATTGCATCCGCAGAAAGCCAGTGTATTGTTGTGAAATCAATTTTCTATATAATAGATGACTTACTGAGAGCAGTTGGGAGTTTTGCCAAGAAAATAGGGATAATAGACCTATAAAAGAATCTTGTAAATTCTCGAAAGATTTCAAAGCTATCGATTTATCTCAAGCGCAAAATAAACACTCGTAATGCATATTACATTAGAAATTACTTTACAAATAACTTGTCGTTGCATGAATTTTTCAGTGTTGTTAAATCATTCATAGAAAAGTAAAGTATAGAAAAGTAAAGAATACGTAGTTACTGTTTTTTCTGGCCTGGTACAAGAATTTTTAAACAAAGAATTCGAAATCATGAATGATTTATGACTTCGTTCGCGTTCTTAATTATTGGATCGAACAGCTTGAATATTGAACGTTTTGCATCAAACGTAAAACAAAGAATAACCAAAAGCAATTATTAAGCTGACGGAAAAATCGAGGAAAATTTATTAGAAAAATGTAACAGCAAAGTCGCACGTTGGATATTTTACTTTATCGATGTATATTCTCAGAAACCATTTATGCCGCCGATGTATTCATGAACGCAGTGTACTCTAAAAAAAAAAAAAATTCAAAAAGCTAACCGAACCTTTTGTACACCCTGCAAAAATCTTTAAAAAATACTCATTTTCCATCAGACTCGTTCTTGTGAACTTTTTAACAGCACAACAAGATTGAAAACAACTATTTTCCTCCGGGGAAAAAATTAAAAATTCCCATCGCAGATCCTTAGCTTAATGACGAAATAAACTATTTGGAAACGCTCTCGGTATATCGAGTCTCTCTCTCTCTCGAATTTTTTGCCGACGAAAGTTGAGACGGTCTAGGAGCGAAGGCTCGACCTCGGCGCTCCGAGCTGCTAATGGATACCGGATCTTGCTGGATAGGGAGAGATAAAAGCGATCGGACGCGATTCTAGCCACATTACTCCCTTGTGTACCGTTCGATAAGAAACAAGGCAGCTTTAACGTTTCCTTCTTTTGCGCTACACTTCGTCATAGAGTTTCTCGGGGACTTTATATTTGAAATTTTATCAATACCCTCTGCGCTGGCAAAGAAGTCCGGAGTCGCTGCTTGCACGTACTTCCGCGTAACCCTGGACTCACTTAAGCAGAACAAAAGTATTAAGATGATTTTCGGTTTTCCGCAAACTTTTTTTTATACCGTTATTGTAAATTTGTTTAGAGTTCAGAGGGTCGTTAGTTTTTTGCTAAAATTAAGTTGATTTAAAATAACTAAAAATAGTTTTTATTCAAAATATATGTTTTAAAAAACAGAGAGACGATATTTTCTCGGATCTGAATACTCTGCTTTCAAACGTTAGTGGGTTTGTCAATATTTTCTTTTTAAAGAGAATTAATAATAAATAAATCACCAAAATATTCAATTTAAACAACTCGCGGGAACTGTCAAATAGAACAGTTGCTTCCGTCGTTCAATAAGTGATCAGAGTGCTAATCATTTCATTTATTCATCTACATCTATAATTAATCGGAAATTGATTAACGAGAGTCTAAATTTTATATTTTTAGAGATCGAGATAAACAAGTCCCTCAAACGCCAAGCGAGAAATCGAATGCCAATTATAGTACAGTTTGCAATCGTAAATAAATAACCTAGATGCACTATTTATGTTATACAATAAAAAACAATTAATACCGACGAAAAAATTCATGCAATATATCTTAGTATAGAACAAAATAAAAACTTAATGTTATTTATCGATAAATAAAAAGGTCACAGCTAAAAATGCATAAATTACGAAACGAATAATGTTTCTTTTTTTTGACGACTTGGCCTACAGTATCACTCTGGAGTGACCTTAAAAGTACAACGCCGGCGTACGTGTCATATTTTAAAAGCATCTTTCATATTTCAGCAGACACGTGGGAGAGCGACAGATCTTACAGTCCATTTCGCTCTCTCCCCGGGAATAAATCTTCATCTTTTTCGTTTCAATTTTCCAGCGAAATTCCGCGCCGTGATCTCCGAATCGACGTCCTTCGATCTCACGGCTATCTCGGCTAGCGCGCCGATCGCCGATATACGTATACATAATTCTTCCAGATGCAGACGAAGAAAGCGCCCGCGATATTCAATTAAAAAAACTCGCTCGCGCCTCGCCGTTCATCAAGCCCGCGGCCTCGCCAATCTTTCTCCGAGCCTTTTTTGCCGCCGCCGCCCTCGGAGAGGGAGGGGGAGAGAAAGGTTACAAAACGAGCCATTTTCAGCAGCCGTCGCGCTGCGAGCTCGCGCCCGTATCTCTGCTTGATACGAAGCGGTTACGCGGCCGCGAGTAATTAATGGCCGGCTATTACTATCGACGGCCAACAGTTGCGTGATTAACGGTAGTCGCGCGCATCAAAGGGACGAAAGCCCGTCCGACGGACTTTATGCGCCGAACGCTGCGGCAAAAAAAAAACAGAAAGAAAAAAAAAATAGTTTGCTATCGCGCGGAGAGGGTTATTGAAAAAAGGCTGAGTTGACTTCTTCCGCTGCGGCGGTTTCGCCGCTGACAGGCCTTTTTTGAATGTAATTATCGAGTCGGAATGGGCCTCTAATGTGTGTTGCAAATTTTCCTTTGAATGAGCCGAGATTTATCGTCAACGTCATCGTCTATATGTATACATAGTGGAGGTTGTAGTTTATTTAAATTTTTAACATTTTTGAAAGTGAAAAGTGTGCAATTTATCTTTGAATGCTTTTAATAAATTTTCAGGTAAACTCGCAAATTATTCGGGAAATTAGCTCGGGGAAAGCGACATTTCAAGTCAGTAGTGAAACTTCAAAGAAATAGTTTATAATTGTTCTCGATTGAGTTTAGGAAACAGCAAATGTCCCTTATTACAAAATGAATTGTACGAAATGAGAGTAGAGTCTCGCAATTACAGTCCCGTAATACCTTCTTCGGATAAACTTTTAAGTGAAACACACTTCTAGGAAAATAAAATATGTAGGCGTTAAAGCATACTGCATTGCAAGTACTTGCAATTTTTTTGTTGCGTATCAATTTTTCAAATTTCCCCAAGAGAGGAAAAGTTTCATTTTTCATTCTACTGGCAATGACATGCTGCAATTTGTTCAACTTTGATAATTATTCACTCTACTTTTATACAAAAAAAAAAAAACACATGTGAATAAAATTAAACGAAAGAAAGATTGAACTGCGTAGAAACACGACCTTAGCTAGCACACGTTGACAAAACCCCTAAACTTACGCTCGAAAAAAAAGCAGGAATGAAAAATAACGGACGACAGCAAAAGACCTCTTGCTTCTTCCAAATCGTCCCTTATGCCTAAACCCATCCAGCGTTTTGCGTACACATACGCTCCTCGGCATTTATCAAAACTCTCCGGCCAGCCGTCCGCCTAATGCTCCGTCATTCGTCCCCCGGCGTGTCCCGTCCAGCGGAGAAAGCCCGCGAGAGCCCCAAAAAAACACAGCCCCGCTCCCACGCGGCGCCGAAACGCCGGCACTTACCTGCGGCTCTGTCGCGAAACCCGATTTGCCGAAGCCGCGCGCGGCGATTCGGTCCGAGGTCGGCGGGGCAAAGTGAATTAATATCCCGCGGAACGACTCGGCCGCGGTGATTTGCCAATGCGGCGCGAGCAATTTATACGGCGGTGCGCGTCCGCGTCCAGCGAAATTTCCGGCGCGATAAGCCTTAGGGGGTTGGGG
>UCOM01002792.1:0-22835 GCA_900474385.1 Ormyrus pomaceus | reverse complement strand
ACCTCGGCTTCGCCTCGGCCGACAAACGTGTGATCTGAGGCTTTCTTTTTTACTGGCCTAGGTATGTAATCTATTGTTTTTAAACGGAGTGCGAGAAACTCGTTTTTTTGCGCTTTGTTTGCATGCGCGCAGTACGCGCATGCGTAAATCAATATACTTAACGCTCGCACAAGATAACAAAAGCTTTTCACTTCCCGTTTTATGATCCTCAACTTGTGTGATTGTCAACCTCGCTTCGCTCGGGCGACAAACTTCACACTCGTGGTCACTGATTTTAGTCATTATTTCAGCTCGTTTCGCTCACTCCGTTGAAAAAAAAAATAAAGTTCGATAAATGTGATGAAGCAGGTGATCCTCGCACGGGTGTTTCTCGCCCTCGTGCGGGAATCACCCGCTTCGCGCCCTTGTATCGAAATAAACTATTTGTTCACTGACTATTTCCCATAATGCTAATACAACGAAACAAATTTATCATCAGACTAGGTTAACAATTGAGGCTCGCCAATGTTTACCATTCGTTATTCAATTTTTGTTTTATAATTCGGTAAACTCAAGCGATTTTTGGATATCCTCGGCTCGATATTGATAAATACTCGAAAACAGAACGAATCTCGTATGGGATTTTTATAACAAGGATGGCATTATTTCCTTTAATTACTTCATCAACTTATATCAATTGAACTATCAAAAAGATTCACACCGGTTTTTAAAGAAAAGTAAAGTAAAACCCTGCCACCGTGCACGATATTAAAAAAAAAGTAAGCAAAAAGGCAGAAGACGCGACGATTTTGCACGGAATGACTCCTCCTCGTCGCTCCATGCACATTTATTCTGCGCGTCTTATACTTAATTCCACCTCTTAGAAAGCTGCCTCTCTCTCTCTCTCTCTCTCTCCTCTTCTTTTTAAAAGGCCCAGCCCCTGGGCTCCTTTCGCAGACTGGCCGGTGCGCGCGCGCGCCGTAATCACGACTGATCCAAGACTCCATTTCAGATTTTCCGCGGCTCACACACAGAGGAGCGAGCAGAGAGGCGGAGCGCCGCCGCGAGAGAGAAAGAGAAAAAGAGGAGAGACCGAGGGACGGAGCGAGCGGAGAGCGCGCCTTTCTTCTCGTCTTGTTTCTTGCTCGGTTTCGTGGAAATGCCCGCGCGAGAGGCAAAAAAAAAAAGAAAAGGGAACGGCCTACCCGAGAGTCCTCATCATCAACTTCCGCAACGTTGCACGTACAAGTGTTGAGATGAAATATTAAAACCGCTGACAAGCAGACCGCGCGGCCGCCCTCTCTTTCCCCGACTCTGCTTGGGCTTGATTTCTCAGATTGAATGATGAAAGGAGAGCGAGAGGAGGCCCCGGGAAAGAGGCGCCGCCCTGAGATAATACTCTACGTGACAAAGTGACGATTTTTGCATTTCGGGATTGATGCGGTGCAGATGAGTTCCGATTGTTTCATGAATACCAATGCGCTGGATGGCTCCTTTCTGCGTTGAATGCGAAAAAGATTTAGAAATATGTATAGACAATGTCGCGAGTTTTACAAAACTTTAAAAAGGCGCTAAGAAACAATAATTTGCTCTTATTGTATTTGCACTTACATCTCTAAAATCCACTAAATTCAAATCAAAGCATTTAAATCCGATTCAGCTCCCGCTTATTTTCAGGCGCATCGCAGCGAATAAAGATTTTCCAAGAGCGCAATACCCCGCATCGTAATTTTTCCCCAGACAATACGTACGTGACAGCAATAAAAAAAACGCAACGAAACACGCAAGTCGACCTCCATCCCCGGAAAAAGCGAGAGACGCCCGAAATATTCCGGCGCACACATATCTCTCTCCCTCTCTCTCTCTCTCTCTCTCGTCGTGTACGCATCGCCGGAACTCGTCAGGCAAAATAAACGTCAGCAGCCGCGTGTCTTCGCGCTCAAATGAACAATTGCTCGCGATGCCTGCCGCCGCGGCTCCTCCGGGTCCGCCGGTCCCCGGGATTTTTCCCGGTCCGCCCCGCGCATCGCGGCGTATCCTCCCCCCGCCGGCGGTGTACACGCGCCGCTACATAACGTATCTCTCGCGTGCACGTCGCCGCGGCACATATACGCCAAATTTACGCGGAAAAGGGGATATTTTTCGGGCTTCCTCGTTTTCCGCAGTTTCTCTCTGCCTCTTTTGCCGCCGCCGCCGCCGCCGCCGCGGGGAGAGAGAGGGAGAGGCTCTCTGTCCGAGGGAAGAATTTTGACGCTGTACAATCGGACGAGAAAACAGCGGACCGACACGCTCGGCGCGGAGTATTTTCCATTTATTAAATATTCGCCGGACGAGCCGACTGTTTTGGGGATACAAGTTATTTGCGCCGAATGAATGCAGGAGAGTATAATGTTTAGGCTGTTTGTTTTTACTCAAGCGTTTTTTTCCGAGTGGTTTCTTTTATACAACAGCATTTGAAGATATTTTGGAAATTAAATATGTATTTCGGAACATTCGAGTTATTTTAGAAAACGATTCGTTTACCGTACCAGCTTCTATATCGGACAAATAATCCGCGCAAGACTATAGGGCTTCGAAGTTTGAGGAAACCCCCGGCCTAAGAAGCGGCAGGCACTTAAAGGCGAAGCAGAATAAGGGAAGGCAGGGAGCTCCTCGGCGCGCGAATAAAAAAAAAAAAGAAACCGTGCTCCGCTCCGTAAAGCAGCTCTCCCGGTAATTCACGGGTGAGAAAATAAATTGCCTGTTAATTACACCTCCGTGTATCAATTAGCCGAGCAACAAATTCTCTCTTGAGCGGCATTAATTTTCATGCCCGAGCAACATCAGCGCCGGCAGCCTCGCTGATTAACAAAAGAGCCGCTCGTCGGAAAAGCTCCTCTACTCTTTCTCTCTCCCTTCCGAGAAGGAGGGTGGGAGGGATAGGGAAGGAAGGCGCGCACATAAGTTGAAGCAGCCCGCAAAATATCGCGGAGCGCTAATCCCCACAGAGAGAGAGAGAGAGGAGAGAGGCCGTAGCTGCGAGGTAAAGAACTTTTCTGCCCTCTCTCGCGAAACTCGCCTTTTAATCCGCGTTTTACTCTGAACGGCATGACGTAATTAGTCGCCCGGCCGAGCCTTAATGCACGACTCGGGGCCCCAAAGCCGTAGGACGGACTCTGGCTCCTTTTTATCCCGGACGAACGGAGAGCGGAGCAGCAGTTTTCTCGCGGCCCAGAGGAAAATTGCTGCCCGCCGCCTCCTCTTTCTCCGGAGAGTCCTTCTCGCGTTTCTCGCGGAGCCGCTCCTGCATTTCTGCGGGCTTGCGGGAGTTTCTGCTTTTGTTGGGGGGGAATGCGTCCTTTTTTTTAATGTATCGTTGTGGCTTGTTCACTTGCTGGCGATCTTTATTGGCCGAGTTTTTTTAAAAATAAAAGTTTCCAAGAGACTGTTTCTCGAATTCATTTACATTATTTGATTAGTTTAGTGGACTTGTATGCGAGTTCCATAATTTAGTAGAATATAGTTTGTAAGATAATTTCTCTTAATTATGCATTGACGGAAGAGGGAAATCTTAATTTGAAGTAAAATGAAAAGGCACTGCCAGACTTTTATTTCCTTCCTAGGCTTCTTTTTAACGCGACAAACAAGAAAGCGGAATAGTCTTTTTTATTGTACGAAAGCCAAATTGCTTCTACCTTGGCGAAAATTCCGGTGAGCCCAGCTATAAATTTCCTCCTCCTCCCCGGCCTTGAGAGAGAGAGAGAGAGAGAGAGTATAAAAATTTGCGGTATAAAATCTAAAAGAAAAGTACGAAGATCCCGAGATAGAAAATAAATAAGAAACACGAAAGGCGAAATAAAAGAGCTGCGGCGGCTCGCGAGCAAGGAAGACGGAGAGATAAATAGGAGAGCTAGAGAAGTTGGCAGCTCTCCGACGCCATCATGCGACGGCTCTCTCTCTCTCTCTCTCTCCCCGCGGATCTATACTTATATATACACACATATATATACGTACATCCCCGCGTTCCGGTGAACTTTTCTCGCTCGGGGATCCGAGGAAGTATAGATCCGAGATTGCGGCGGCGACGGCGGCGCGGACTCGCGAAAATGTTGAAAACTGCGCCGGATTGCTATTATCGTATATAGAGGACGCGAAAGTGTGCTGGAGCTTCCGTGGGTGGGGCGGGTGTTCGGGGGCTGCTTTCGGCCGAAGGGTTTAGGAGGGAAAAATTTTCTTTCCCCGGCGACGACGATGGGGCGCTTTGATGTGTCTCTCTTTCCGCCGCCTGCCATTTTGTCATCGGATTTCACCTTCGTCCCCCTCTGGATTGTTTTGAATTAAAAGCTGGAAAAATTATGCTGCCGGATTATGCCCTCGTGGCTTAGTTACTGCTTTGGGGAGCTCGTCCGTCTAATGGTTTCTCATATTTAAGCGAGGAGTTATTTTCATTTGCAGTTTGGGCAAAGTTAGAATTTGCGATAAATTATAATAAAATCATTTCCCAACAGTGAGTATAAGTAGAAGTCTTTAAGATGCTACAAGGAGAAAAATTTTGGACAAAAGTTACAAATAAAATTCGGGTAAAAATTACACCTAAGAATATTAATCCAGGATCTTTCTCACACTTGACTAAAGTTTTACGATGTCGGTATGTAGAATATAATTTATTTATTAAGCATTTGATTATAATTTTAATTATTACAGATTACTAAAGATATTCAAAACATTTTTTTCTATATTATCAACTGTAAATTAATATAAAAACAAATATTTTTGTTGCTTCTTTGCTTATGTGCTATAAGGTTAGATTACTGACTTTTTTTTTGGTATAGATATTTACGTGTATATATGTATGTATTTACAATGAGGGAGGAGAAAAATTACCCATACGGATTTGTAAAATGTTACAAGTGTATTAAGGAAATGAACAAATTACTACAGATATGTGTAATTTTTTTACGAAGAAAAATAAAATTTAAAGCATGATCTGTTAAATATTTCATACAAATAGGGATGAAATTCACCCTATTGTCAAAATTACCTGAGTTTCACTCAAATTTAGGGGTAATTTTTAACTACAATTTTTCTGAGTGAAGTTTTATCAATTATATTATATATAAACTATCGTAAACATGCGTGTCTTGCCCTCTGATTAATAATAAATATATAAAGTATATGTATAAAAGATTTTAAAAATATTTAATGGTGCATCAATTTTTAGTTGGACAATTTGCAAATTCAATGTTGATAAAAATAAAAAAAAATAGTTCTGTTTTAAAAAGTATCATTGAATTTTATTATACTACCCTATAAAAACGTTTAAATAACAAAACTTTTATCTAAAAAAAAAAAAAAAAAAAAAAAAATAAAAATAAAGTTTTCCATTCAACGGCTGCGGAGATCCCGCGAAATGGAGTAAACCAGCTAAACCCGATAATTTCATTTTTAAACTCGCAACATTTGAGTTTCCTATCGTTTCAAATTATCCGCTAAAAAAAACTCCGGGCAACAGCTCTCGGCGCGCACAATCCAACGGTCCGCACAATACCCTCGAAAAAGTTATCCTAATAGTTCGTGATAAAAGGGGCAATTCGAATAAAGCCCCGGCCGCGGCGCGCAAAACTTTCCGATCGCCGCGCGGCCGGCTATTTTTATATAAACAAACAATCGCCAGCAGAGGCCGGGAGAGAGATTCAATCGGCCCCTGGACCGTCTCTAATTCCGCCGGCGTTGCCTCCTTTTTTTTCGCCTAAAAATAAATCTTAATTACGGAATAGCCGCGGGAGAAAACAAAAGCTTTTAGCCGCTGGGAGAGAGAGAGAGAGAGAGAGAGAAAAAAAAGAGGGACAATGCCGGTGACACGAGCAATTCGGCCGCGCGCCGCGCGGCGGAGTAGACTCCGGTAATAGCGCAAACACACTGCGGCAGCATTCGCACCCGATTCATTAGCCCGGGTCATTCTCTGGGCGCCCTTGCAGTGCCTGCTGCCTCTCTCTGTGCGCGCTTCTGTTTCGATTTGGTGCCGACGCCGCCGCCGCTACTCCATTTCTAGCAGCTCGCTATCACGGTTTTCGCTTTTGTCTTCGGCGGTAAACTCTTGTTCTCTTGTTGGCGGGATTAGGCGCCGAGGCCAAAGGTGTAATGGAGATCGGGGCATTGCTATTGTTTGGATTTGTTTAAAGTGTTGCTATTCAGCGGTGTAGGTTGGATCATTAGTTGGATACTTCTTTTGATTAGTGCACCGGATTTGTGTCGTTGCTTCGTTGTTTTTTTTTAATTTTGAAGAAGAAATTTTTAACAATAAATGTAAAAATGATGTACTGCTGAAGGTTGAAAAAGTTTTTTGTGTTATATTGCACCAAAAATGTGGAACTTTACATTTTAGTAAAGAAACGTTAGCGTGAAATTTCACATATTACGCATTAAGTCTTATTTAAAATAGTTTTTTTATGCAATCGATAAGCCAAATATTTATTAATGATATACCTCGGCACCATTAAAAATAAAACTTGGCCTCTAAAAAGAATTTCCCAGTCGCCGAGTCAATTACCTAGATTCGCCAAACAACTTTATAACCAGCTCGCAAAAAAGGCACTTTTCCGGCAAAGTTCCTCGCGCTCTCTCTCTCTCTCTCCCCCCAGTTCCATTACTCCAATCCAACTAATTTCCCTTTTTCCGCCCTCTTTACCCCCGCGGCTCTCCGCGAGAACGCGGCCGCCGCGCCATTGGCCTAAGCATCCTCTATTTAGGCGACACGTCAAACGCATTTCAGTCGGCTCGCGTAATTTCGCTCGCGCGCGTCTGCACACACAGCCCCGCGAAATCCTTTCAGCCCTCCCGCCGCCGCCGAGGTCATCGCGGTAATGGACGGAAAAAAGGATGCGCGGGAGGAAAAAGCGCGCGGCAGCGAGTCGCGGGTACAAAAAAAAAAGAGAGAAAAAAAAAACGAGAGCGCCGGAATTGTCCGCGGCGCGACCCCGTATAAATATATCAAAGGCCTTTTGTTGCCCGCGGCCTTTTTGGGGAAACCGCCGCAGCCGCCGCTTTTTATTACCGGCGCCGCGCGTTTGAAAAACCGGCCTTAAAATATGAAATTCCGGCGGAGTTCGCGCTCCGATGGAGTTCTAGGCCTTTTTTTTTTAGGGCTGGGATTTGCGCGCTTTCAGAGGGTCTTTGTTGGCCTGCTTTTTTGAAGTTCTCGCAGCACTTCGGATATTGTCTATTCGTGTTTTGAAGAGTAAGTGATCGATCGAGGGACTTCAATTTGGATAACTGACGTGCCGGTTAGGGATGCAGAGTTGGCTGCTTTCGGTTTAGGGTTGATGGGGATGGAAATGGGGGGATTGTACTTACCAGCTGCCATTTGTTGTCCTGTAGGGTAGCTCAGTTGATAGTGAAGGTCTTCTGTATTTGGTAGGGCACAGTTCTACCATCGACTGGGGGATGGCTGGTAACAACCCCTGAGGCAGCAGCGGAGGGAAGCAAAGAAATCTTCGTTACCTACAAATATTAAAGCGGGTATTTATCTTATGGTGTACAAGTTGCAATTATATCAGCCTACGTTAAATTATCGGGTGTAAGTAAAGAGTATTTATACACAATTTTATCAATAGGTATCTGTTAATCAGTTGTACTCAACTAATAATATTCGATTCAATAAATGCTTTAAAATTTTAAAATAGTTTAACATTTGTATAAAAACTATTATTAAATTTAGTCAGACAAAAAATAAAAATTAGAAAAACTAATGCGATTTATGGAATCTCTTGTAAAAACTATTTAGCGGCATATAATTCTAAATTGCAAAAAGACTAACTTTTGGAATCGATGAACGTACAAAAAATTATACAAAATTGTATTTCGCAATAACGCTACCATTTTACATAAAGAAAAAAAACACTCGTCTAGACTCAAAATATTCTTCATTATTTATTATGTTTTAACACGACATGTGTGTATTACTTGTGCATAAGTTTTTTCGTGTTGTTGTTTTTAGTTTTATACTTTAATAAAGCTTGCAAAAATCAGCAGAAAGTGACGGCAAGGTATGGTTTGTACACATAAGAATCAAGCACATATTAATTGTGCACAATTTATATATCTGTATATAATTTTCACCAATGCTAAAGTGTACACAATTAATATGTGCAAGATTCTTATGTGTACAAACCACACCTTGCTAAAGTGACAATCTGTGCCACTTTTCTATCGACTGCATCCATCGATGCTCTCCAGAACAAAAGAATTATAAAACATTTTTAACCTAAAAAGTTCTTAAATTTATGGTATATGTTACTTTCTGTCATCGATAAAAATGTATTAATAGTTAATTAAACATACGGAATTATTCTTGCTTTCAAATTTATTTATTCCTCGTCTGTATGACTTTGTTTAAATTTAAAATATAAATTTTTTTAATTCAGTGAAATTATACAAATAAAACGTACCGAATTTTACTGAAGTTAACCTTCAATGTAGATAAACACCATCAAAATATTAAAGTTCAATAAATAAGTGTCTATAAACTAAATGCTTTATATTTGCCTTCACAGGTTATTCATTTACAAACGCTTCACCGAAACCAAACAAAACTTCCAACTCGCACAAATATAATTACAAACTAATTTAGCCTCGCCGGCTTATTCGCCGCGCCAAGTAACCTAAAAACTTGCGCAATAATGTCCATTGACATCCATCCACAAAGCCTTTCTCGGCGCCTCTCTCCGCTCCTTGGAAACTCTCTCGTATATAGCCGGCACCCTCGCAGTTTTCGCGTCGCTTATAACCTCGCCGCTCTCTTCTATCTCTCCGGAGCCTCGGCGTTGTTCGCTTGTTTGTTGTTCTTCGCTCGGCTGAACCCCTTTGCCGCGCCGAGCCGGGAGTATAACTTTATAATCGAGAGACGGGGGGAGAAAGAGAGAGAGAGAGAGACGAGGCGCGGCAACTTGGGCGAAAGATCGACGGCAACGGAGGGAAGAGGGGGGCAGCCAAAAGTGGTAGACGTTTTAGGCAAAGTTGCGCGGATAGATAGAGGAGGAAATTCTCTGTGTACCCGAGAAAGGGAGAAGTTTCGCTTGTGAGGCTGCGGTACGATTATCATTAGGAGCCGCGCGAAAGATACATTGGGGAAAAATCGAGATGACGGAGTGCGAACGAGGTGAGGCGAGGAGGCTGCCTTAATTAAAGTACGGGATTTCTTGATAAACTTTGGATCGTTAGGACTTTCTTGATATCGCGAGCTTCTCTATGAACGTATAATTGTTGTATAAATGAAACGTACCTCGATTCAAGTTGCATTGTTTCGAACGTTGCATTGTAAAAGTGTGAAACTGATTAAAAGTGATAATCAGTATATTACTAAAAGGAAGTGCGTAAATTTTTATTAAAATAAAGGAGAAAAATGTTTAAGAAAAATTACTATACTCGTCAGTTTATCATTAGGGTAAAAAATTACTATACTTTACATTAAAATTCACTATACAGCTAGTAATTTTTGCTAAACTTTTAATAAAAATTACTAAAAATATAACAAAAATTAATATAAAGTATAGTAATTTTTTACCCTAATTGAAAGACTGTCCTCGATTTACTGGCGAGTATAATAATTTTTCTTAAAATGTTTCTCTCCGTGTAGCACACTGTACTTTATTTATTTTGTAGCATGATTTCATTGAGACTTGTTTCCTGCTTTGTTATCTTGCGTTCGTAGAAGTAAAAAAAAAACCTGTTGCAATATTAAAATTCTTGCAAAGTGAGATAATGCTGTATATTTCGCTTTAACTTGAAATATCAGAAAAAAATCTAATTTACAGCCAATTAATTACAACGAAAAAAATTTCATCAGTATAAAATTACATTTATCACTGGTGCTCAAAATTGTGTTGTATGTAGACACAAATTTGCAGAAAAGATTCATTCAACATTCTAAAAATCTCTTCAGTATCTTTAAAAATATTGAAGACAGTATATCCCCAATGGATATAAAAATTGTATCTAAACGTACGGAAACGTATGCAAATGTATGAAAAAATTTAAAAACATGAAAATGTAAGTTTGAGTTTAATTTCGTGTATGTTTCCGTATATTTTTGTACGGTTTTATAGGGTTTTGTACATTTTTATACGTATAAAATTTATAAAATAAATAATTTTATTTATAATAAAATTATTTATTTTTTTACATATAAAAAGGAAAGAAAACATAAGCAAACGTACTAAAATGTACGGAAACGTACAAAAATATACAAATTTGTATATACCAAAATTTACGTTTTCATACTTTTTCCTACGTTTTCGTACATTTCCATTTTTGCTTTGATTCAGCTATTGAAAAAATTTGGTAAAAATGTACCGAAATGTTAGAAACCGTATGGAAAAGTACGGCAATGTATCAAAACATATGGAAACGTAAAAATTGTCCGAAATGAAAGTCAAACCTCTATTTTCTTACATTTTCTTACATTTTCTTACGTTTTCGTACGTTTTCGTACGTTTTCGTACCTCTTCCAAAAATTTTTTATTTCCACTGGGGAGATAATAATATATAATTATATATATATTTATCACTTATCTTTACCACATGCTGGTAACGAAGAGAATTATAGGAATGTTATTATTTGCTTATTACGTTACCGACGGTTCATTTGACAGATGTCACTTTTGTATGAAAAAGATCGCAGCGTCAGATCAGAGGCAAGCCCTTTTATCATGTAACCTAAGAATCTTTCATTTTAACACAGTAACTTTTTTTCTCTTCATTATCCAAAGAAAGCTAAACAAAATGGGGATATTCTTTTCAAAAAAGAAGCAGTCTACTAGAGTAACTGATCAAGATAAAGCTGTTTTGGTATGTAACTTTAAAACTATGTATTTATAACCTCACTTTCGAATGTAAATATTATAATTTTTTTCTCTGTTATATTAGCAATTAAAGCAAACAAGAGATAAAATTAAGCAATATCAAAAACGAATTGAACAAAACCTCGAAAAGGATAGAGAAATAGTTAGGAAATTGTTGAAGAAAAATCAAAAAGAGTGAGTGCTTTTATAATTAATCTCTTTTTCATTAACTCTCAAGTAACTCTCTAAAATTTCTACATTCATTCAATATTATTTTTTCAATCAGGCGTGCTCTGCTTTTATTACGTAAAAAGAAATTCCAAGAACAAATTCTAGTCAAAACTGATGGCCAGTTGGAAAATTTGGAGCGAATGGTACATGATCTTGAATATGTTCAAATTGAAACAAAGGTGATTGACGGACTCAAAATTGGCAATGATGCACTTAAAACATTACATGCATTATTATCAATTGATGAAATTGAAAAAGTCATGGATGAAACAAGGGAAGGTATTGAGAAGCAACAAGAAATTGATACTCTATTGACTGGAGCATTGACTGATGAAGACGAAGGTGAGGTTGAAGCTGAACTGGATGCTCTTATATCTCAAGATACAGAGGTAAAAACACCTGAAGTGCCAACAGATGTTCCTTTACCAGATGTACCTCAAGATGAACCTAGCAAAGAGAAGGGTAAACTTGAATATTTTTATTATTTATGGTGAAATGATTAAATTATTATAAACTTATTAACTTTGAATTTGTTTACAGAACTTAAAAATAAAGCACAAGAGCCTGTTGCTTTGGAAGCATAAACTTGATATTATCGATTGTTTTTATATTGCTTATCTGTATATATGTACAGCTAATAATATTTAATACTTTAGACTTAACAGTTTGTAAGTAAAATGGATTTTTTTTAAAAATCTTGTAAGTGAACTTTGATACACAAAAATGAAGATCATTTAAATAACTAATGATCAATGCACTTTCAAATGATTATATATTGTACATGCTTTAATCTTTGATGACAGGCCTATTCTGGCCCCAATAAAGTTATCATTTCGACAATATGTTGTGATATGACAAATATATTAAAATTCATTTGAACTTTTATTGTTTTAACCGTCTAGCTGTATGTAAAATGCTTGTTTTTTTTTAAGTATATGCTTTAAGATTTGACAAACTATGTAGTTACAATATAATTTAATTATAAGGAAAAAATGTAAAGCAAATGAATTACTTATTTTCGATTTGATAATTGTTTACCAATAATTATAAAAATTTTTATCTATGTCAATAAATTTAAGTAATACTTAATTCTGATCGTTGTTAATTATCATTTGTAAATGTAGCAAATGTATACTTTTATTGTTTCAAACCATCTAGAATTCTCAGACCAAGAATTCATAAAATATTTACGAATTCTGTATTTTATCAGTGCATTGCATAATATTCATAAATTATCTTTTAATTTATACTATTAAGTATTAAATTCTATTAAATTCGAATATATTTAAAAGTATATCGGCAGAGAAAAAAGTTTTTGCTATCTCAAGTACTCTGAAATAGTTGCTTTTAAGAAATTGAGCACAATTTTTGATGTTCACATTGTCGTGCATGAAGTCTATTAACGTCTACATGTTTAAGAGTTATTGCATATAATAGAGGCGATTTTCAAATTTATTAAAAATATTTAAAATTAAGTTTTAAATAATATATTAATTAAAACTAATTTAAATAGGAAATAACTTTTCAACAGAAATTACACTTTATTGTTATCAGTGATTGTTTTCATTATTTCTTGGATCAATTCGCTCTAGTTCAATCTACTGCTGACCGCTCTTTCATCTACATGAAACATGGTAAAAAATTTGTCGCAATCGATTAATAGATATCCTCCGTGAATCATCCGATATAATAATACCTGCAACATTTGATTCAAAACGTCTTTTAAATTTCTATTGAGTTTGTCGTAACAAGTAATCTCGTTGATCTGCAATTCGCTTCAAAAAATTAAACGACAAAGAACCCTCGCTTCGAGGTTCCTGGAGGAACATTTTGGTTTCACGCGATACTGGGTTCAGGAAGTACTGAAGACCGATCAAATTACGTTTGCGATCCAGCGACGCTTCCGTATTTGCAAACGCGACTCACTGACCTTCGCGCTTGGAGGAGAAAGGTAGACGAGCGCTCCGGATATCAGAGATGCTCGCTTACCTCGTGCATTTCGTTTGCAACGTTGACACAAGTGGCGGACCACCTCGTACAAGGTGAGTGAGAAAAAAAAATTTTCCGCGACGTGTAAACTCTGCAAGACGTCACTTGAAAGTAATTGAATTTTAATTTTGAATCTGTGCTTACGTAGGATGGTGGCTTTATATTCTTAGGAAATGATGATCAGTGTAAAGCTGATAAAGTATTTGAAAACAACGGAAGAGATAAATAAGTTGCAATTTTTAATAAAATCCTTTATTTGAGTTTAAAAAATTATTAAGTACGGCATGTGGAAGCTATTCAGATTATGAATTGTTGAATGATTTGCTTGAGTGGAAATTGTTTTTTTAATGATTTTAATGAAAATAAATTTAAATGACAAAAGTTACCGTTAGAAGTTTAAAAAAATTTCTTTAAAACACAAATATAAATTATTACAATAGTGTATACTACATAAGGCTTGCACTATATAGACATGAAATTTTTTCTTTGAAGTGTAGAAATCTAACGATATATTAAGGAAACAATTATTCATTGTTTTCCTTGTGAAATTATTAATTAGCTCGCGTTTTTATAATGAATTTTTAAGTTTATGTTTTATAAAAGTTCTACTGAGATTTGAAAAGTATCATTCACGAATCAATTAAGTTTAATACTTGGACTAGACTGGTCCGTTGAAAGTGATTGAAAAATGTGAAAAAAGGTTCTAACGTTATTAACGCTGTGCGGTAGAAAAAAAGTTCATTTGAAGCAAAATTACTTGCTATTGTAGAGTAGATTTTGGGGGCAAGACTGAGAAGTGTACAAGGAACACTATTAGCTAATTGACCATGATGCATATAAAAAAAGGGACCCGCATTGTAAATTTATGTGAAGGTCTTTGAATTGGCCTCCAATTTCGATTCTAAACGAAAGTTACAATATCGACACCTCGAAAAGTCAATGTAAGAAGTTTGAGGACTTGTGGAATAAAGAGATATAAAATACTTGGAAAACCCAAGTGATGGTATCAGTTGGATTTTACTGGTCTTTATCAAATCTAGTTCCGAAAAATTTATGTGATGAAAGAAATGCTTCTTATCTTATAATTATATTATTTTATTCTATTCTGCTTTAGTTACTCCTTATATGTAATATTCTGAAATTAATAACAATTAAAATGTATTTTGAATCTGCATTTTATAAAGAATGTTTGTATAAATTTCTAATTCATTTAAGTAGACATAAAATTCATACGATCTGTATAAGAAGTACTAAATTTAAATTTTCAAATCCCATTGTTTTCTTGATATTTTACATCAAAATTTCTAAATTAAACTTCTCATCTCTATTTGAAAAGGTATAGAATCGAATAATTTAGTCTCTTCATTATTGAAATAAGTATTTTGCAAAAATTAAAATATTTATATTAAAATACGTTTAATGAAAATATGTAATGGTACAGAAATAATAAAGCACAATTAACCTTTACTAACCTAATAATTTTCTTTGTTTCCAGCTCTGAGAATCTAAATTACAAGCCAGTTTTTCATCTGAAAATACAACGATTTCATGAAATATTACCTAAATAAAAAATTCATGAAGATAAGCAAAAAACCAATCGCCGACACAAAAACACTTCTGCAGTTTACGTATTGTAATCCACATAAACGAAAGTAAGTAAAAAAGCAAACACGCCCAAACTTTCTTTCTTCTCTCTGATTTTCGCTGGGCTCAAATTGAAAGATTAATGGCTTCCAGCCGCACGATTAACAAATCGTTATCGAACGTAAAACACGAGTCCTCATATATATTTTTCGATGCAGATGTAAAAAAGATACCTGAAAGCTTGTATCTTTCTTATCCGTCGTCATTTCTGTTTAGCTAAATGCTGCCAAGTTTAGTGGCCATGTGATTTCTTAGTGCAGTGCGTGCGCGATTCGGCGGCGCGAATCAATTATCGTTGTATGTCGCGTCCAGCGTCTGGCCGGCACGCGGCGCGATGATCTTCGACGAAACAGTTTGCCACGCGCATTCAATAAAGCGCGGACTTTGCAACTGTTAGAGCACGTGAATAAGTAGTGCTAAGAATTTTAGAAGGATTTGCTCGAGCAGGATGAGATTTCTACTACCCGGACGCTCAAACACATCAGGTTAGCTTGACACGTTTAATGTGATTAGCATGGTGAATCGCGACTGACCTATTTTAATTGACATTTAATTTGAATGTTTAATTTTTATCGTTCTTAAATGGTCGTTTTTTTTAATTTTCATCTCTCAAGTATCATGCGGACAGGTTTTTCTAACTTTCGATGATTTAAATTCGTATTTCAGTGAATCACGATTCCAAAAACGATTGAATCACTATTAAGCAGACTTTTGATAAACACGGCTCTTACATATCTCTCTGTTTTTAAGTTTATCTTCATTTTACTATTTTTTACACTGCATTTATTTCATCACACTTATTAGTTCGAACGAAAAACATCAGTAAAATTTAAAAGTAGATACCTATAATTATTAAAATTAATATATTTTTATATATTTATTTTCTATATTTTTTACTGTTATTGCTCAATATTTTTCTCAACGCATTCCAAGTTTTAGATAACTTTTTCTTAGAATCGATAATTGAACTTATTATTATTATATCTAGTAACTAACGATTTTTATTATTTTTGTTTTGTACTTCCGCCCATCACACTCATATCTCTAATACACTCGTGAGGTATATGTATAGCTGTTAGGATTTCTCAATTATCGACTTTACCTGCAACTTTGATACCTAAGTTTCTAATACATTCCACATTACGGGTAAACATTACCTTATACATTTAGAAACTTCGAAAAACTGCCAGCTCTATTCTGTTTCCTACCTTTATAGTTAACCAGCCGTCCTTAGTTAACCCACATTTACACTATTCATTGCCCAATTGTCATTACAAAACTAATAATTATTTTATCAACTTCTTAAATGTTTATGGAGATTAATAGTAATGTTTAAAAAAAAAATTATTAGTTAAAATTAAAAATTATAAATAAATGAAATCGATAAAAGACTCGTTAACAGCAATCATTTACAATCTTAAATACGTACAAGATTTATTAATTGCATCAATTTATTTTCTCAAGATTTTTCTTTAATGTGGATAAAAGCATAATAAAGTGCGTATCTATAAATCCTGATTGCTTGGCTACTATCGAAAGGAAATTAGCGCTTAAGCCTTTTTGCTCATGATATTTTAGGAAGCAAACAAAGTTTAATTTTAGATATTGTATCAAAGTCATCGTGTAAACCTACACTATGGATACTCTGAAAAATGAATTACCTAATAATTTTATATATTTTAATATTGTGCTTCTTTCTATTATTACAAGAATTTCGAAATTATTTATAGCAATAAAAGAGCAAATTGTGTAACTAAGGAAGAAAGGTGAGTTTTTCTAGCGAGGATGATGATTAAGCACAAGTGGTTAATTAATGAGTGCTCAATATCATCATCCGAGATTGAAAAAGTCAATTCCTTCCTTGCTACACACCGTAGTTTTTTTAAGTGACTTTTTTTCTTACGAGAAAACCGGATGGGGATAGGGTATTTTGAATCGTTCACCGTAACAATAAAATCATATTTTCATTAACTTATATTGTTGTAAATTATTTTGTGTCATTTGTATAAAGCAACCGGATGAAAAGACTGAATTGAAAAGTACTTTTTCTCTCACTACATGTCACTGACTATGGTCGACATTTCATTCGCTTTTTAGGTATATAGAAAAAGGATCATCTTCTTCATACACGAATTAAAAAAAGTATATTAATTATACCGCACTCACTAATAAGCAATGAAAGTAACTGCAAAAAATGGAGGCGTTAATTTTCGAATTATCCTATAAAACTAATTCTCATTCATTTCGCAAGCGGATAAAAGTAGCGAAACAACAATTCACCGTTAATAATGGAATTCACGCTCCGTAATCGTAGAGAAAGTCGTTACGGTTCTTCGCAACAGCGCTTCGTCGTGCGGCCGCGCGGCATCAGGTAGATGACCACCGCTTAGAGAAGAAAACGGAACCGGAGAAGCTCGTGTCTCATTCTCTTCTAGCTAGCTGCATGCTAGCGGTGCAAGATTACGTCGTTAAAGCATAAGCAAAGCAATCCGTGCGCTGCCCTCTTACTTCATCCGGCAGTTCTATAATTTCGCCTTCGGCGAACTGTGCGCAAGCTGAATCATAGGTTCCCGAAGAGCCACTGAATCCGGCAGTAAATGTCCTATACCGCGAACGGAGTGAACTTACTCTAGGGGGGAGAGGTTATATATCTAGGGGTTCTAAAATACCGTGACTATTTTAGCACGGCGTACAACGCTGTACGTCTATGAGTGAATTCGTGGAGAATATATAACCGCTACGGCAAGAATAGGCCAGAGAGACAAGCGGATGACAGCAAGGCTGACGGACTTTTGTTGGGGGTTTGTTTATTGCCGGTGAACAGATATGCCGGATTATAAATTATTCAAATGTTTACTTGGATTTGTACTCTGGAATTTACAAGTTGCCAGCGCTGCCTTATCAAATGAAAACGACTTTCCCAAAAGCATTAGTATATATTGTGCATAATTTTGTTTGACATGATTGATATTATTATTGACATTTTACATAATGCTACAATTTAATACAACAATTAATATATTTATAGTGCAGCAGAAAGAGAATCCTAAAGTATAAAAAATTTTTGATAAATATTTTACGACCTCCAACAATGTAAAAACATGCATTCTCCACGTAATCGATATAGACGTACCGTACACGAAAGCGCTATTATAATAAGTAGATTCGCACACGTAATAGATGCAACCTACTGGAAAGACACTTTTACCTAGCAGTAGCACACGTGCACCTGTCTGTGCGTACACGTCGAAGCTATAGAATAAATGCGCTTGAATTCGTCGGCGCGTCTTTCGCGCCGTCTTTATTTTTCTTCCTTTTCGCTTACTTATTTCTGGAAAAGAGGTTGAATAATTTCATTGATCTTCTCGTCGCGTAAAGGCTCTCTCTTTTTCTCGTACAAATCGAGCAGTCGTTAATAGGAGTATGCGGTTAAATCGATTCTTATTTAATATAGTCTCCCGCGTTGCACTCAATATATATATAGTACAGCTTATTAATGTGACGCATATGCAGCTGTTGAACATGAGAATTGTAGTTTGCCGGCTCCTTTACTGCTTGATTGCCGAGTTTCGTTGGGAGCATATGACGTTGCTGAGAGATTGATAGCATTTTTATAAGCTTTTGCATTAAAATCTTAAGATTTTAACGCACAAAAATGGTAATAAAGTTTTCCATTATTTCACGAAACCATTTTAAACTTTGTTTCACTTATATAATTGATAATTTTACTTGAAAATATTTATTACAAAAATCTTTCTGAAGTAGTCTAATAAAAAAGTAATCGATAAGAGAAGGTTTTCTAGTCTATTTATATTAAATATAGATAACCAAATCGCCAAAGAATATAAATTATGTAAAGTTTTCTTTTCTCTATAAAATCACGATGTATCCTGCTTCTACCTAGAACGCATACAATTAGTCATGAAATAATAAAATTCTACAAGAAACAAGCATTTTCTCTAATTTTCATTGATTGAATCCGTTTTTTTCCAAATCATATATAACATCATAGGTCTAAATTGTAATATTGTTAAATTTTTTTATTTCATGATAGTAGTGTAAAAAACAATATAAATGTTTTATAGATCACATGACTATTAAGTCATAACGTCGTATGATATTGTTCATGTAACAATCTCATAAAATATTGCTTTCTTAACAAGTTTACTTACAATTGATTGCAAGTTCTTTTGAATAAACTTTAATAGTACCTATTCACAATCGGCAAAGATACGGTTCAACAGCGCAGCGAATCTGCAATACATAATTATAAACTTAGAAGTGAGCCACTTTGCTCGATATTGTAAAGGAGGTCGTATAAACAAAAACATTTTACAAAAAATTTTGAATCAAGTAGTAGAATATACCGCTTAATAGCTTTTCTAGACGATCCTCGCAGCAATTATGAGCTACGTAAACAGAATAAAAGTAGTATGATTGCCAAAAGTGTGTTATGCCCGGGTATTACAGTTTATCTAAAATTCAATCTTCCCAATTTGTTGGGCAACGACAAGATAATTTTGTAGTTTAATCTGCAATGAATAAATAAAGTTTTCTCATCTACACTGCTCATTTTGCTTCGCGTATATTGGTTGATTATACCTAAGTTGGTCTTGGATCTTAGAATAAAAGTAGTTTTTTAAAAACGCGTTTACCACACTAGTGACCGGATGGTCGAGACCTATAAAAACTTAATGCCAAATGGCAATAACTTTTTGTAAAATTGATTCAAACTATATATTACTTCTTGTAAAAATGATTGACGAAAAACCCATAATATTATCATTTATGCACTCATGTAAAATCCCTGGCGCTGCATCAGGAGCCTTACATAGCCATGTACTGAGTAAAATCCGACGAGTGCAAAAGAGAAAGAAGGAATAGGGCGCGCGCACGTCGTCTGCTGCGCTGCAACACTGTGCCGGACGACGTCATTGCGGCCGATGGAGATGTACTACTACTTCCTCCGTCTCAGCTTTTTGCCTCTCTCTCTCTCTCTCTCTCTCTCTCTCTCTCTCTCTCTCTCTCTCTCTCTCTCTCTCTTTCCTTGAGGAAGTTTACTGGTTTACTCCCGGCGCTCGCTCGCTCGCGCTCCGTACAATGAAACGCGCAGGCGGCGGCGTATAGGATTTGAATCGTAAGGGGCCGACGTCGCGACGGCCAGTCACCAGCGCGCCACTCAGTCAGAATCGAGCCGCAGTCGCGCGAGGTCCGCCATCGGAGCCGTGTGTGCGCCGCAACCTGCGCGCATGTACTACTCTACCCGGCATCACCCTCGGAAATCGAGCACACCACGCACACCTTTGCGACCGAAACCGAACACGCTTTTATACTGGACGCGCTGTGCTGCTTCGTGTGTAGGTTTGTGACGATAATGCAACTGTGCCGATCGAGATAATAAAGCGAAGCACCGAGATAAGACGAGCGAGCATCGTAGCGCAAGCACCAAAACAGAGAGTAGTTGAGTACCAGCCGGTTAGTCACTTTCAAGCTTGGCAGCTACGAGGAGCGCGAATTTCTTTTTTCCGAAACTGCAACGAGTTCTGAGGGAGAGAGAGAGAGAGAGAGAGAGAGAGAGAGAAAAACACATGTCGAAGCGAGCTGCTTCAAAGGAGAGAAAGAGCAAAAGGGGAGAATAAGAGGAAAACCAAGCCGTTCGACACGCTCGGCGCATCTGTACATCTCGAAGTAGCGCAATCAGGTGAGTCGTGTCCCGCTCCGTCAAGTGGATACTTTTCCGTTTTCAGGTCTGAGTAAAAAAACGGAACAGGGATTCGAGCTGCTGTAAGAAAAAGGCGACGGAGACCGATGGAAATGGGCAGTATCGCGCAAAAGAGAGAAAACACAAGAAGTTGTGTACATCGGTGATGAAAGTACGCCGCGCCAAGAAATGAAAGTGCCAAGGCACTCGACTAGTATTTTCCTAATTTTGTTTTGGAGATTTTTTTGGCTGGATTTACGATTTTCTTCTCTGAGAGAAACTGAGGGAGTGGGAGTGCAGCGTTTGTTTTGCCAAAGATATAATTATTTTATGAAAGCAAGCGCCCGAAGTAAAATAATTATCGGCTTAGAGGTTCCGCGTTCGCGTAAGAAGTTACTCGTCACTACTGGATCGCTCTGCCAAGTTGAAAACAGAAATATCGAGCAGCGATTGACTTCTATAATTTATTTTAATTCAATTTAAAAAGCCATAGTTTATAATAAGCGTAATAAGCTACTAAAGATGAATAAAAAATATTTGGCCTAAATAAAAATT
This sequence comes from Ormyrus pomaceus, assembly GCA_900474385.1. Lineage (NCBI taxonomy): Eukaryota > Metazoa > Arthropoda > Insecta > Hymenoptera > Ormyridae > Ormyrus > Ormyrus pomaceus. The sequence goes on along the minus strand of UCOM01002792.1, from coordinate 1,919 downwards.
AAATATTTGACAGAATAATAATTAGTAACTTATTACGCTTAATTTATGTATTTAATCTGTTATTTGTATCGAGAACTTGGCTTATAGTTTATAATGCTTGAGTTAATAAAGTGTACGCGTTATAAAGTTAGCTCAATGTTTTAGAGCTGAATTTTTTATTAAATAATGGTATCGTACTCAGAATAATTATAGTATGGTAGAATAATCAGATATGTACATTTTTAAAATGTATTTGATCAATAGCAGGAAAGAAATTAATCATCCACAAGAGAAATAACTATGACTAGACCTGCAAATATTATCATCATTCTTCGATTAGTTTATAATAAATCTTACAATTGTTTGCATGAAATATAATAGCGTAAAAAACTATTACAGCTAAATATTTTTACTAACCGGAGCTATGAAACTTATGACATCGGTGATAGAAACTAAGGAAAAGAAAAAAAAATAATCCCGTCATTATATTAGGATGTTACCTTTGCTATTATTAAAAAAAATCGTATAGCAATCAAAGTTTTATGTTTGCTTTTAAGAAATTAAATTATATTTTCTCATCCCGTTGTTATCGATAAATAGTATTACCTGAAGTAAAAATTGCCATTCTGCTTTGTAATTTGCGAGCTTATATAAAAAAATAATTCATTTTATGCGCGAAAATATGATTGACAGTTGAACGTTTAATTGCATAATTGTAACATACGTCTAAAGGGTAGCTGAGAATTTACTTGTTTACTTTAAAGTGGAAAATTATGAATGTTTATTTATCTGATTTTATTCCCAATTACGTTTTTAACCTTTAATTAAGAACACGTAGTAAACGAATCCCATGCATAATTAACTAAATATATCCACCATCTCATTCACGCATTCATAATGTAAATGTTCCTTGTACCCATCAAATCAATTCAATTCTATTTTTGCCGCAATTAAACACCATTCACCGTTGAACCGTTACTATAAATCGCACGGACCCTCATTAACATCGTGTTTTAATAACGACCTCGAAAATGAACACCTTCCGCTTACAATTATGTCATCTCACTGAAATAATGCTATCTCCCCGCGATTCGGAATTGCGACTAGTCGAAAGCACTACTCATTTGCAACGCACGCGGGGCTATCGTTAAATACGCATGAAATTATCATAAAGCGGAGCGCTCGCATCTACAAACTGGCTTCCATTATGGCGAGCGACCAAAAATAATGTTAAAAGTCCGTGACTTCTTTTCCCTGTCGCGTACGCAAAGATTCAATTTCCCGGCGACTTTACACGTGCACGCGCACCAAGCCAAACAAGAGGAATGAAGCTTGAATTTTCGATCGTTTCGGCAATGAGATGCTTGGTAAGCGCGTTTGCTCCTTGAGCAGATAATTGTTGGGAATATCGCACGCCATTCGGAAGTATACGTAAACATAGTTATTTCTGCTGAAGAGGCTTGGCTGTTGACTCTCTTGCTGTGTATTGTTTTTCACGCGCGTAAGCACTTTAAGGTATGCATGGAGCACTCGAAACTTCGTTGGCGAAGGTTTTTTACGTTTATTCGAGACGCGAAATTCCTTTGCAAAAGAAAACGAATTCGAAGCGCCATTCTTATGCAACGACCTAAATAAATCGAGAACAGGCTTTGCGGAATCATTTGTTTCGTATTCCCTGATAGAAATAAAAGTATTAAAAATCGTCAGGAAAGTATAAAATACGTAGCCAAAAAAGTATAAAATACCTAGCGATGAAACGATTTTTCGGATCATTTTCCCATCATTGTACTAGATTGAACATAACCTAGAAATATTTAAATTAAGTTACATTTCCGTTCTCAGTTATACAATACAATGTACAACAGATTTTAAATGCTCTAAATAGCTTTTCGAAATACTAATAAGAAGCATAAACGAAACATTTATTTATAATACTGCTT
>UCOM01002791.1:0-22844 GCA_900474385.1 Ormyrus pomaceus | reverse complement strand
GGACGCGTAATCGACCGAGAGCAAACGATTGCGACCCCGAAAACCGAAATCGCAAACCCCATGGTTTCCCCATGGGGTCCCATGGCGAAACTCTAAGTCGCAGATGACTGGAAACTTGTCTACCGCCTTTATTGACCGAGAGCAAACAAATCATGCCAATATTGGGTCGCGGTTGCGGAACGGAATCTGGACTGCTCGCGCGCCTTAGGCTCATTCTACATTGTCTCGCGTGACGATCGTGACATACTACGTGGTCGTCACATATTTATCGAGTATTTCATATAATAATTTTACTATTTAAATAGTAAAATATTGTAAATATGGCAGTATGTCCTTCAATTACCGAGGATGATAGTAATTTATACACAAATATTTCTCTCAATGTGTACAATTATTAGTTTTATTTTCTTGATTTAAACTTGTTTTTAGAAAACCCGATTATATAAATTTAAGAAGAAAATTAAAATATTTTTTAAATAATGATCTAAAACTTTTTTCGTTTTAGTTGAAAATGATAAAAGTCTGGATAAATATTTTTCAATGAGTATGCAATTGGTACTACGAAAAAAATTTGGAGTTAACCAAATCTTAAATGCAGAAAACCAAACACCACTTCATTTAGCAGTTATCCATCAACATTTTGGTATAGTGGAATATTTACTTAACAATAAGGCAGATGTAAATATTAAAGACAAGAATGGGAAAACCCCTTTGCATTTGGCATGCAGAAATGGAAATTATAAAATAGCAGAATGTTTACTTTTACATGGGGCAGATCCAATGTAATTGGGAGTGTATGTCCGCTATTTTTATGAAAATACAGTAATTAAAAGACAGTAATTATTTATTTACGTTGTAATAAATTTTAATGAAAATTTCATTTTTAATTAATTAATTTTTCCCTTCTTTTATGTACCCTATAAACAATTAACGTTTACAAGTAATTTAAGGTATTTTTTTTTAATGAAATGTAAATGTATCTTTTTTTTTTTATCTTATTTAACGTCGACTTTTACGTATATCTTTGTTTTCAATAGAATGTGGTTTAAAGTGTCCTCATAGACAACGTGAAAAATCTTTTTATTTGTAATAAGTAACAAAGTGCTTAATTTGATATAAAACAGCATATTCAATTTACATGTTAAAATAAAATAATTATTTAATTCATAAAACTTTTACCTAACCCTCCAAACAATAAATCAATGCCAAAAGACATCGATTGCGTTCTACTACTGTATTCAGTCAGCCCCATAAATCTCCTCCTCCTTATTTATATGCGCTTGCAAGCGTACGTACCTTCATTATCACTGGAAGCTATCCCGCGGCGTTGGGGACAAAATTCAACTGGTTCCTCGGCGCCTCGGACCACCGACATTTATATGTCATCCCACCCCTCTTCCGTAGCCGAACGCGAATACAAAGTGACAACGATTTCGTTTTCGGCGATGTTTCAATGCGAGGCTTTCGCAAAGTCATGCGCCAGACATGACTCGCGCCGACTCGCTGGACGTGCAGCTGCGGATTTCCCAGCATCGAAACTTTCGTCGCTGGATTTATTGACGGTTTTGCAAAGTTCTGCCGTAAATAAGTGAGTATAGTACATCGGATTAATGTTTCGTGAGCATATTAAATATCCTAGATAACGAATTTTTACTTCCCAAAAATAATTACTGATTGCTTATCAAAGTTTTTATTGAAAATTGCATAAAGCTATACATAATATTACAACTTTGGTAAAACATTTATACCTTATATCAAAAATTCTTTTTATTTAGTGTTTATAAGGAGAACACCTTTTGCTTCGGTTACGCATTTTCTTGCTACTTTATGATGCGTTTGCGCGCTTATCTAAAAATATGAAAAAAGTCGCCTCCATCCAGTCTAATGCTAAAATATTTTAAAATGTACGTGCTGCTCGAACCACTTTTAAAAAAAAATCAATAATACGACTTTAAACGCATGCAGCTTTAGAACAAAAACTCTTAAATTCGATTTAAATTTATATTTTTTTTCACTACGGTAAGCAGCTGAAATTCATAAAAGTCCACTGCTGTTATTCATATGCAATGGGTAGTTCTAATGGATCATTAATCTCGAATTGCTTGAATGTTTGGAGTCGCGCAGCAGTGCTTTATTATAGAGACGCAGAACAGTGTCGCTAATTTCTGGATTGGATATTATATCAACGCTTGCGATGACCTTTAATAAAGCGATTTAGCCGAGGGTTAATGGAGCATCTCCCGCCCGAATCCAAATGATCAGATGTCTTGATTATCACACACCTGGTATTCTGATTATCGCGTTCATTCTCCTCCTCTTCACTTATTCATGCGATAATTAAACAGTGGCATTTAATTGTCCCGCCATGTTTAATTATTACGAATTAAAATGATTTCAATGTTTTAATTAACGTTTAGCCATTATAGCAATTTTTTGTATAAAGGATCGCGCTATTGATAACTTATAATAAAAACCGTAAGAAAAGATTGTGGCTTAAACATAATAATGTAATAGATGTATTCAATATGCAGTTGCTTAACCTTTTTAATCACAGTAGGACGTATACGACCCACCTTTTTTTTTCTTGTTTCTCCCCTTATACTTTTCATTCTATGAATACTCCCTGGTTTTTAAAAATATTTTTATATGTTACTAAATCTTAAAATTTTACAGCTTCTTGACTGTAAATAAAAAAAACAATTTTCAATAAAGAAGTGAAAAATTAATAAGAAGAGTAGATATGAATCTGAAAAACTTGATACCCGCGACATACAAACCGTCTTAATCTCATCAGATAGCAATCAGAGCTGGCGCTTTCGTGCGCCACTAGTACGGAGCCGCCTCGCATTATCCAGGAAAAGCATTACGGCGATTACGGCGATTACGGCGAGTGCCACATGCGCTTTCGCGATAATTGATGTACCATAGAAACAAAGCGGTTATGCTGCCTCCAGTTACGATCGATTGCACCTGTGTCGGTCATCACCTCGGTGCAATTCTTAGCGACGTAATGGCGGATTATCGGTAGGCGATACGCGCCTCTGTAATACCGGGACGTGAGCTGAGGCACGGACGTGCTTGGAATCGATATTATGCAATCGTTTAATCCGGCAGCCTTAGCTCGTTTATCTTCCGCTGTCACGCGGATTATCGTTTACATGTGTCGTATATAGGATTCGGTGGCTGCATCTAAGATGGAAAACTTTGATTTTTATATTCGTAGCGCGAAGTGAAAGTGGGTTTGAGTTGCATTAGCTACTTGCGAGAAGTTCACCATTATTTTTATCGAAACGAGATAAAGCTGACTTGTTACCAGTTGCGGAGGTCGGTAAAGTAAAATGCAGCCGGTAAGGGGTACGAGGGTTGCGTTTTTCCATCCCTTACTGGGAGGAATCCAGCTTCTCGACTGCGGAAGCGTCGGTGTTACTTTAGTTCTCCGCTGAGTCGAGCTTGTAGTACGTACTAATACGCCCTATGCTATTATTCTAATAGGCATTATTAGAATAACGGCATTATACAACTGCCTCAATGGAGCAATATTTATCTCTCGTTTACCCGTTTCCTAAAAAATTGTATCAATAGTAAAAAATAATTTTTATCAATAGCAAATAGTAAATGTTTTCTTTTTGCATTAGTTTTGTATTTAAGAAAAATGTTTTTGTATTAATTTTTCAGCTAAAAGCAGTCGTTCAATTTTTTTTTACTGCGCTTTTTGCTAATGCAATTTTAGAACACAACCATTTCAGCAAGTGTAAAACGTTGGACTCTTACAAATTGTTTGTTTTAAAAAAATTTTACTTCAATGTATCAAGTAAAAATGTATAATAAAACAAAAATTAAAATTAAATAGAATTAAAAATTTATTAAAATTATTAAAAATAATGCAATACTTATTTCAAAATACACGTATATAAAGATGGGTTAAACTGTTTTTTAATAAAACTAAAATTTGTTTAATAAAACACTGCCTTTTTCAAACAACAGATTAAAACGGAAAATATAAGTTTTTATACTTTTAAATTTTGACAAATATTTTGTCTTGATGTTGCAAATTTCGTTGTATTGAAGTCAATGCAACGAAAGTTTTTAATTACAAAATATTATGCACTGCAACCGATGTTTTTTATATATAACCGAAACAGAAATTCTGAGGCCGAATAGTTTCTTGAACCCCCCATGGCGAGAATTTCAATTTACCACTCAGCTTTCGAAAGCAGATTGCATAAGCTTTCATTTAAACCGTTTTCGATTTCAATTGGTCTTAATCATGGTTGGATAAATTGGATCTCACGCTGATAAAGAATGCCTTGTATATTATAGATTGTTTTTTAGAAACTGCTTGAGCTTTTGGATAAATTCTTTTAAGAGGACTGAGAAAATCTGGCAATTTTTGTCTTAGGCTTATCCTCCAAAACTTATCAATGGGACTAACGGTGGATAATCCATGCTCCATATATCCTGAGTATTTTCGTACTTATTTATTTCTCCAATTATATATTTATTTCCGTTATTTTTTGTATTTATTTATTTTTGAGTTCGCGGAAATTTTCTTTATTAATTATCTGGAATTGTCTTCTGGTATTATTTCGAGAGTTACAAGCCCTTTCATATAAATCTGTTTATATTTTGTAAAGTAAAGAGCTAGAATTTGTTTAAAGAATTTAGTATGGCTAAATTTCAGGTAATATTTATGTGTTTCAGTCGGTATATTGTGCATCTGTATTTTATTGTGAATGATATTACCATGCAGATTTTGTTGAAAGATTTTCCAATCAGTTTTAATAAAGTTAAATTTACGTTTGGATTGTCGTCAGTTAAATATGAGTGTCAATAATCTACAAATTCAGTCAGCAATCAAAGCTTTTGATCATTAGTGGTAGAAGCATCCTCCACATTTAAATATGATTAAAGATTGTTGACGATCCGTATAAGGGCCAGCAATTGAATGAAACAATTTGCTTTCAAGCGACGTTTCGCCAGCCTATCGTTTACTGACCTCGTCAGGTTATAACTTATTGCCGAATTTTATTTTTATTGACTATTGCTAAAAAGCAGTACATTCGTAACCCGAAGGAGTCAGTAAGCACTAGACCGACGAAGTGCCGTTTGAAAACCAATTGTTTCATTCAATTCGTGGCCTTTATACAGATCGTTGCAATCTTTAATCAAAGCTTTTGATGATGGTGAAATCAATCACGTTATTAGCGAATCCATTAGTACAATGATCTTGTTACATCAAAGTTTTTTAATCTAGAATCATTATAGGTGTACTTAAGGTGAAGTTAAAATCATCTTATTGGCAGTTCTGCAACTCCAACTTTAGAGCTCAGTATCTAGACCTCTCGTAACTATTACTATTGGAGAGGAATTAAACGTAATAATTGGATTTGAGATTTTAATTTCAATGTTTGAAAGCGTGTAAAGCTGAAGATTGAAGGGTCGTTGTTAGTCGGATGACTGCTATTTTTTTAGTTTCTGCTTGAATACTTAGGTGATAATAAAGTGAGATCTCACATCTATGCGTCGATAGTTTAATCTTCTGTATTTTTATAGTTCTAGTAGAAGCCTTTTAATTTGCACCATTTGTACGGTATACTGTTTGTTTATAAAGTAGTTTGCCTTTATTTTCTGATTAGATTATAACTATTATTTTGTATTTGTATCCTATCAGCAGTCTTGCAGGGCACACGTCTTTTTACTCTCGCGCTTTGATTTTTCAGAAAATCTTTTCAACATATCTGATGCTCTTTTTTGTTCTGGTAATGAAAGCTTTATTATTCCTTCTGCTTAAGCCCCTATTCTCTGAAACACTGCATAATTTTTCTAATTTTTTTATCAAGCTTGACAATTCATTTCTTTACATTTCTGGGAATAAAGGTAATATATTATGACAGTTCTCCATAAAGAGCGCACGGCTTATTAAAACTTAATCGTGCCAGTGCGCATGAATAATTCTCACGCAAATTATAAAAGAAGACACTTCGAAGCGCACGTTATCTCTCATTCGCTGCCTGTCTTCATGAAGGCTTCCGCATTCTATTTAAGTATCGATCAAGTGTCCTGTTGGTCATCCTTGTTCCTAACTAAGAATTTGTCAATGCAATAGTATAATAGCCTGCAATATTCAACTTAGCCGGATAATCATCGAATGCAAAAGAAGATTAACGTCGTTGTTGCCTGTCTCTAGCGCGAGAATTCAAAGTTCGCGTTTGGTTTAATTACATCAATTAATTGTTTTGTAACCACTTTCAATTTCAAATTTCTTGATTGTAAATGGAAAGTAAGAGATACTGGTAAATTTTAGATTTTTAAGTGGGTGTCATCCACTTGCTAGTCGCATAAATTTGCGTTTAATTCTTATTGTGAATTTGCGTCGAATTTTAAACCCTCGAGCTATGTGACACAGACTCGATAAATCCTTATATTACCGAGCGACATTAATGTTTCCCGATTAATGTTCGGCACTAATTAGTCGATGGTAGAACTCGATGGCTTCATTCGTGGAGCAGACTGATGGCGTAAGATTAAAGCCAACATCGAGATGGATTATTAATTCATTAGCGGTGCATTAATTTAGCAACGGCCTCTTGAAAACTTGCCGACAACGCGCGTATGCGCGGGCTCGCTTGAAAGCGCGACGAAACTTTATATAGTTTGCAGCAATTTGGGCGTAGCAGGCCGGCTTCTCGGCTTTCCTCGAATGCGCGCGTCCGCTTTAGTATGCCGACGACGCGGGAGCGCGTGTGCTGATGCGCGCCGCGCTGTAAGGCGGCCATCGCGAAAGGAATGTTAATTATTATCGTGGCCCGATGCGCCTTTTGGCCTCGGTTATAAAGCCTGGCATTTCGGTTGAGCAGCGCGCGTCAGCGCCACAAAGTGCCGAACCTACCGAGCTCCAGCATTTTTCTTTCGAAGCTATATTGCTGCCTTTGTAAAGCGCTTTGCTTTCTTTCACTCGGCGAACCAGGGCTAAATTTAATTAAGTCTTTTGTTATCCAAAGTCGCAGTTTGACAACGCAAAGGATTGTATAATTATTATACGCTTTTTCGAACAAATTGGCCAAAGAAATTTCAGCTTTCAACAGGCTGTTTATTTTGTGCGCGAATGTAGTTTTTAATGACGGAGGAGGTCGTAAAACATACTTCTTTCTTTTGAATTCGGGTGAAACGAAAAAAAGACGCTTTCATAGAGTTTTTTCTTGAAAAGGAAAAAAAAATATGATTCTCTTCCGCCGAGAAAGTTGGATAATGATCGTCAAAGTTTTTATCGTTAAAGACAGAGATGAGTGTTCAGTTACAGAAATAATCGAGTCGAAAACTTTTCAGAATAATTGTACGGAGAGTAAAAAGAAGCTTCGATTGACCTATTTTTGAAACTCATTATCTTGAAGGAATCGAGATTAGCTTTTAAATATTTGTGGTTAAGTGGATCTTGGAAATTATCTACTTTGAAAGGTCTAACTTCACTAAAAATAATACCAATCATTTATTCTTGTACACCTAATTTTCATAGATTACAAGTATTTTATAATTTTAATGGATGTACTAAATTAAAAAAATATATATACAATTATCAATAATTAAATATCTCAATTGATAATTTTGGACCTTTAGAAAAAATACAAGTAAGTCAAAATCTTGAAATCAGAGTATCAAAACGCAAGTATAAAACTGTAATTTTTATACTTGCGTTTTGTCATTTCTATCTTTACAAGTTATTTTTATACAAGTTATTTCTATCTTCTAAAAGACATTTGAGGGCCCAAGAGTTACTGCAGATCTTATTCATTCATAGAATCTGCCTTCAAACTGACGAGAGGTATATATATGCATATAAAAAGAAAGACATTTTTATGAGTTGAAAACAAAATTCTTTCTTTACAATTTTTGTTTCTTATACATTTCTGTAAACTTTTTGAACAGTGTAATTTTTTTAATGTACATTTAAAATCGCCATATTTATTTATTTATTTATTTATTAATCCAGAGTTACATAATTGACATAACATTCACACACGCTAAAGAATGAGTATATATAAAAATATATCCTTAAACTAAGTGCTGTATCCTGCAGAGGCAAACGGTATTTCCTGTTCGCAGGTCCCGATTTTACTAGCAACTAATCTATGCAAACACATAGGAGGTAGTCGCCAGTCACGAAAATAAACATAAAATAATCTTTTATAAAGATACATTTAATGTAAATATATTTATATTTTCATTTTTTAAATTTCATTTAATTTAAAATCATTCTCGACTTAATTAAGAGTTCTCAGTTAGAATTAAACTATAACTGATATACTTAGGCTAGATGTTCTGCTACGAACCCTGATTAAATATAGAGGATGTAGTCAGCTGATTTCACGTCGATTGGCATGATTTGGCATCTTTTCTCTCAAGTTTAATCAATATTTATTAAGAATATTTAAAACCTCGATTTTGCTTGAGTGCTCGGATAAGACAGATAATCGAACTTTCTACAATTTTCTAATATTATTTTTATTTACTTTTTTTGCGGTATATTTTGGTATCTATTCGATATTTTCATATCAGTTACATCAAATATTTAAGAATAAAAAACAATGAACGTAATGATTACATTTTTTTAATTGAAAACCTAAGAAAAAACTAAGGATTATTGCAGAACTATTCCTCTCCACACTTTCGCGATGTTTTTTTATACACTCGGCAGTTAGAACTGGTGATAAGTTAATAAGTCCAATTAATAAGGCCAGCTGAATTGATTTTAGTGTTCGACTTCGAAAACTGTTACGTAACACGCTGAAGTCCTAATGAACGTATAAATCTGGCTCTCAGATGTGAATTGGCCTCCAGAGATGTGGAAATAGTGAAATCCACTCAGGTCTTTGCGAGTGACACGGAAATGTCATATGTGGATTCAACGCGTTCCGTAGATATAGTTTTGCTTTTCAAACCACTCCGGAACCGCAAACATCAATTACGAAAAAGCACAAAAGGTGAACTTAACAGTAACTGTCAAATATCTGTCAGGTTTGAATTTTTTATGCTTTGATCAAAGCATTTGATTTTTACATCTTTTTCGCGAAAGATGACAACGAGTCCGCAGCTGATCTAAAACCACATCGTTTACTACAACTAATACTTCTAACGTTTGTACCACGAAAATATTAAAATATTATACAATAAAAAATTTATACAACCGCATTTCCCACGAGTTTCCTCCAAAATGCACGCGCCAGATTAGAAAGTTTGAAATTAAAAAAACCAAATCCGAAAAATAATTCGCGGCGCATATAATTCCTCACATTTACGCGAAAGGTTGACTCTCGCGTTCGGCCGGGAGATAAATTCGACGATGTACGTCGGCTCGGTATAGCACTTCATATCTGATACGCGTTCTCCCACGGCTGAGCGCGAAATAATAAATGCCGGCGGACCCGCGCCGCGCGGGACCTGGCAGCTTCGGGCACTGATAGTGCGAGCGACTTGTCAGGGGCATTTCGGAACGCGCGCACGCCGTGATTCGAGAATTCCCGTCTGACACTCGTTCTCGTCCTCTCTTCTGGGGAAAAAATAACCTGCGCTTTATGCTAGCTTTTTTCTCTGCTCTCGGTCGCCTGGTTTCGAGCGGTGTTTTTGATTTTAGTCACTTTAGGTCTTCAATTTGAATGACAGTAGATGTTGATTCGAGTTTTTACGAAGGAAGCTGTTGCTGGAACTCTCGTTGGATAAAGCCATTATATCGTACATTTCGAAAAATCATACTAATCTGTAATCTCGAGGTATGTTAGTACATTTTCCGGAACGTTCATCCAGATAATAATTCTTAGATTTTAAATGAGACTCGTAGTTTTTTTTAACGATCATTAAAGCTTTAGATTGGAATTGTTTTTCGTGATGGCCTTACTAAAAGTTGCAGCTTTTTTATTGGTCACCTTATATTTTATGCGTAAAAGTAGCAGAAAAGATATTTTTAACAAAAAGAACCAACGAATAATATTCATAAATATAATAAGAGATTTATAATATGTTCATAAAAAATGGCACCAAAATAAATTCTTGCAAAACTGGCACTCGATTCATTTAAACAAAATATTGAGAAAAATAATCATATTTGGGAAGTGATCAATTATTATTTTATAATTATTTAATCTACTTATAAACTTTAAAGTATATAAGTAGATTATATATATTGTATACTTTAAAATATATAAGTAGATTACATTAAAATTTTTATAATTAAAATTTATACAAAAGGAAATGCTAAAAAACGATTGAAAAGCTTCGGTTATTTAAAGGATTTTTAATTTAACCGCCATACATAATATTGAAATTTTTTTAATATTGTAAAATTCCCAATTGCAATACATATATTAAATTATATGTAAACATTTTCAATAAAATTTCAAAATATTTACGGTTCATAATTAAAACCGATTTTCAATTAAGAATATCTTTTAAAATGATTAAAAATTTAATTTAAAAGCTCGAAATATACAATAATAACCGATTGAAACTTCGGCAATCAGTATCCTTTGAATTCGCCCCACATTTCCCTGCACAATTGCAAGCGCTACTTGCAAAGTACAGTGCCGCGACGACTAAATCAGCTAAGAAGCGGCTGACAACCGTCGAGACTCAGCGGCGTAGCCCAGGTCGTCCCCGCTGCATATAATCCCGGCGGCGGCTCGCAAATCTAGCTCTGCTAACTCGAACGCGAGAAGGGGAGGAGGGGGTGGGAGAGGGGGAAGATAAGCCGCATTCATCAAGCGGGCCTTTGCTGCAGGGTTATCGAGCCGCCTGTAAATCGCCCTCTAAGTTTCCGCGGCAGCTGGGGATGCTTGACGTAGACGACGACGACGGCGACGGCGACGGCGACGGCGACGACATTGTCGGCGAAGGAGGTGCAGCGTGCAGCGGCAGCAGCCGCGCGGAGCAGCGCGAGACGCCATACATCACGCGGCCCGGCCCGCCGACCGCCTGTTCGCGACTCCGAACAGCGAACAGGCAGCCCTGCAGCCGGCCGGAATTTCGTCCCTGGCGAAAGAGACAAATTCCCCCTGATGAACAGCGCCTCATACTTCGGATGCTATTGTATTTTAACGGTTTTTCAACTTTCGCTCTCTCTCCGCCATCTTTATGTTAATCCATTTATTTAGTTTGCTCCTTTTTAGAATTTATTATTCTTTAGCGCTTGCTTATTATTTGAAATAGTGTATTGCAGAATCATTTTTAATGTTTAATAAAATTAAAGTTTACTTTTATTTCTATTTGTTTATTGTTATCGGCTTATCGGCTTAGTCTTTATAAATATTACTTAAATAATTTAAATTTGATTATTCTTTTATATAAATATATACAGATATCTGGAGTTGCTTCCTTATTAACTTTTATTTGAAAGAAGCTTCAAAAGAACTGGATTAAGAATTAATAATTAGTATCCCTAATTATTAATTCTTTAGATAATTATCATCTTTAAATGGTACGAACTATGACAAGAATTTTGAGAGAAATCGCAAAGGTGTTCTGCAGAAAAACTAGAAATAAGTTATTAAAGAAAACAATCAATACTAGAAAAACTTCTTAGATAATGGCAGGAGCGAGCGAGCGAAAACTTTCATATTTGCTCGCTGGGAAAGAAAAGCGCCCGTAAAAGCGTACACTTTAGGCGGCGCTTCATCCGTTCGTGCCTCGAAAATGCTCCCGAAACATTCAATTTGAGCCGCCTCTGCGCGCCGAGCCGAAAAACATTAAGGATTGCTCTTCTTTCCAGCATCGAATTTTCTCATTTCCGCGCGTGCCCCAGAATAGACGGGAAGATTATTCGCTGGGGAAGTGTAAACTCCTCCGGCCGACTAAAACGTAAAACTAAACGCGTATCGGCCAGTGCGATATATATATTTTGTCTCGCGCGATTCGCCGAATATTGTGCTTAGAATGACAAACGAATCCCTGCACATGCAGTTGAAAATGGGGCGGCTTGCGACGTAAAGAAAACCGAGAGCTGCGCGAATATTCCATAAGTCTGAAACGAAATGCGCCAAGCTGCGGTTCAAGTGCGGCGAGAGTAAAAGAGCGTTTCTGCAGGCGCTTTTACTGTATTATGTGGTTATAGCACGGTTAATTTTTTTCACTTCTTAAAAATTTTTGTTAAATTGTCTGCATTCATTGTATAACTAGTATTGTCTAAATATTATAATGTGTATAGATATCGATTGTTTGAACCATTTACGTTATTTATAATCGGATATTATTTTTTTATTTATAAACCTGTAACCCGTATTTTGAAAAAGTAGGTGACATAATATTGATTCATCGCAATCAAAAATTCATAAATAGATTTAAAATAAGTGATGCGAAATAAAACTAAAAAATGATATTGGATTTATGTTTAAATCGAGGTTTACACCCTGATATTAATTTTTTTCATTTTACTCAGATTTAAAAATGATTATTTTATTTTATTATATATCCGCTATTTACAAAGGTATGTCAATTAAAGGTTTCCTTCTATAATGGGCGTCCCGTGACAACTGCGGTGTTAATTGTTTTATGGCTTTAAAACTGATCTTACTAATTTTTATCATTTTTTTCCATAACTGTAACCCTAAATTAGATAAAAAATGATACTTTACAGCCTAGCTACATTATAATTGATTTATCCATGATAGGACGCAGGAATATAGCCTTACCTTTTCTGACTTTTCTTCAAAATTGTATAAAGTACATCTTCAAAAATATAGAAAACTGCAGTCAAGCATAAACGTTAGCGAATAGTCGTTGGTTTACCATTTACTCTTATAGCGTGCAACATCTAAATCGCATTAATCATAAGCTCGAATAATGCAAGAAAGTAGAGACTGTTAGACCTAATAATTGCAGGCGACATATTAAAGTAATGACATGATGTATTATCCTATTTATCATGTGTATCAGGACTATAAATTTTAAATTATTAATCTAGAAGGGCGGAAAAAAACTACATTCAAAGTATGTTTAGATACAAGCAATATCTGCATTGAAGAATGTTGCAATGGCACATGGTTGTGCTTCAAAAGCGATGCTTCTCGTACAGATAATAACAAGCCAGAATAAGGCTTTTTACAAAGTGACTAGTTACGAACAATACCAATATAGACATTGTTTCGTCGCTTTCTCGATTTCGAAACTGGTATTTTTATTTTTCAGTTTAAACGAAGCTATATACATCGTGTAATCCAGAATTTGCACAGAGGAAACAATTGTTCGACTACACAGCGTATTTAAAAAGAGACTTTTGAAATTTAATTTGCAATGTACACGTGGATACAAAAAACGAACCGCGCATTTCATGTAATTAAAACTGTGGAAAATTTGGTTTTTGTTGAGTATATGTAAAAAGAAACAAAAAAAATATTAATTAAAATCATCTGTTATAAAATAAATATGGGTTTAATATACTTTAGGTATGGTCTCTTTGATTGACTATACAAATATAGTTTCTTAATACGATTGTTAGATCAAAGTTTCATGATAATCCCGTTCATGACAGTTTAATTGAAAATTTTGGCTTTACTTTTTTCTTTCAAAATATTAAAACAATTAAACAGTGTTTGCTTGTGAAACGTTTTCACGCGAATGTGGTAGTATCGAGTTTGTATCAATCCAAATTTCCAGAAATTCTGCGCAAAATGTTTTGCAGTAATTTTCGGTGTCGAATATTAATCTTGTAATTTGCAAATGCATTGGCCTTACATTTTCATATTCCGGGCAATAAAAGATATACGCCCAAAATAAATTTTAATTGATATATTGTTTTTAATATTATTTTTAATTTCTATATTTATTACTTTAGGTACAATTAATTGAAAGTATATATTTCAGTAAAGTAATTGATTCATTAACAAACTGTAATTTTTGATTATGAGCATTCTGTAATTATTAGAAAAATTCATTCGGAAAATACGTATAAAAATGAATCGTGAATAATAGCCGAAAAGGAAAAATAAGATGCAATGCCTGACCTGAAGTATGCTCGGAAGAAAAATTGTTCGAAGCGGTGCGGGATAGATATACAGTTCAGAAAGGCCAAGTGGGGGAGCGTAGAAAAGGCTAGAAAAGGGAGATTCGAATTCGCCGATTTTCTCGGCCCATGAAATCCCTACTTGAAAGCTTTGGAGAAGTTCCAGAAAGTCACTTACGTACTCGCACTCTGCATCCGAATTGTTTTCCCATAAATAAACGAACGTATAGGTGTGCGGCTGCGCGGAAGCCAATCCAACACCATCGAACAATAAGGGCGTTTATGGCACTCGACAGTGATTCCGCCCTGAATTTTTGAGGAAACTTTATATTTATTCCTTTTAGCCGGGCAAAAAGCTTTTTACAGCAAGTTATTTCGCAAGAACTGTATAGCCTGGAAAAAATTTTATTCCTCGAAGCAGGAATATAATTTAGGAGTGTTTACTCTTGAGTAGAAAATTTTAAAGAAGCGCTTCTTGCTATTACAAATTACATATTTCGACAAGAGACGACTTTATATTTTTTATGCACATGTTTTTCTTTACTTGTAATCCGCAAATGACAGTCTGTAGATACAACGATCTAAATTTGACGATAAATAGTACTAATACTCCACAAACATATCAGTTGCTTAGAAAAATTAGTTTTAATAAAGAAAAAGTATTGCGTGCTCCTTAGAATTTTCTGTATAAGAGCGAGAGTTCATTCAACCAATTTAGCGAGAGAGAGAGAGAGAGATATGGTAAAAGTGAAAGATATTCTGAAGAATGATGAAAGACAGGAAGTCGTCGTGCGGAATAGCCTCGGGGTATGTCAATCTCATCTTTAATTCCCCATCTTAAATTTCCGAAATTGCGTCGCGCAATATTGACGAATGTTGCAGAAGGATTTAAGTCCTAAATGTACAGACCGATTTAAAAGTACTAAATAAAGCCCTCATTTTAAATAAAAAATTTTATTAATTTTAAACATTATTATTGTTTATCAGCCCTTTTTCTACTAAAAAGCACTAAAATAAGAGTGTTAATAAAAAATGCAGTACATGTGCGGTAAAGCTGTACTTTCTAAAAATATTATGATTTTTTACGCTTTTAAAATTATACAATAATTTAAAATTCTCGTATTATTTAATAGTAAAAATGAAAGATAAAATGCATTAATCGTTGGTGGAAAAAATCATAAAAAATTGGCAGTATTTTATACGCAAAGTTGTTTCTGAAATATACAGAATTTTGGAAAGGCAACAAAAGAAACAAAAGAGTTCTTGTTAACACTGTACACAATTTATAATTCTTTAGAAAGTATCAAGGCCATATCCGGTACTTTAAAAACGGTGACGGGACAATAAATGAGAGATAGCAGGAAAGAGATGGCAAGAAATTGGGGGAGTTGAAAACCTGGAATAAAGATTGATGGGGAATATTATTATGAAAAGGGAAATGAGTAACAATGTCATCAAATGAAAGGGGACAGTTTAAAATTAAATTAGTGCGGTGCGTTATTGCGTAAGATATTCTTAAAGAATCAAAATTGATATTTTAATGGAATGCAATTGAAAATTGACGAATAAACATAAAGATTTGCTTAAAATGCTTAAATAAAAAATATTTTAGAAACTTATCTGCAACTTTTCTTAAAAGATGACTTTTACCTTTGATGGGGATAAAGTGAATGGGGCATGTTCATAAGGCAGCAAATATTCACCGAGATTTTCGGTTCAATAGCTGAAGATCAAAGGTTGTACCGTTCATCATACTCAATTTGAAAAGTTCAAAGATGATGCTTATTAATAGTCAAATGAAGTTTATAATTGAACAAACTTTCTTTTATATTTGTTTTGAGGCGCATCAAATATTCCACCATTTAAATTCTGAATTTTATATACAATATTTCACTGTCGAGTACGATTTTTAATACAAGTAAAAATGCATATAGATTCAAATCATTAAAGTATTAGGTTGTAAACTAAAAAAAGAGATTGGTGTATACGTTCAAAAATTCCGAAAGCCATGAAGAGAGTCCAATTTTCTTCGCATCTTGCATTTTCTCTCATCTTTTTCGCATGCCGAGCCTTGAAGTTTCTTACTTCTTTTCAAGCACCGGAATCAACCGTGAATACATCATCTATACTGCTGCGATAGCTCCAATTTGATTTTCAGCTTCGCAAAAGTGACAATCTACAAATTGAGCCTCCTGCTAAGAAGCCCAAGAGCGAAAATAATTAATCTTTATACCCCGAGGCGGCAGAAGCAGCCGTCGAAAAGAAATAAGCCGCGTTTGACAGTGATTATGTTTAAAGAGGGCAAATTCGCCGAGCGCGAAAAAAGTATGAAAATCCAGAGGCGGTAGATTTACGAGGCGGGAGATAGCGTTTGAATAATCCTCAGAGGCATTGCTTTTCCACCAAATGAGCTTTCGAAAGGAAAACAGGTGAAATTTATTTGCCCGTAAGAAAGGCCGCGCGGCGCCCCGTACCGCATGCACGCAGCTCGCCGGCGAAAACACATGCATATCTATAACTCCCGACTGTCTGCGCTTCCGCGGCGGCAGAAGCTTGCGATTGCTCGCGCTCTAGCGCCATTTAATTGGTCCACCTGACAATGAGATCCCGACCCTATATCTGTATGCGTATATTTACATACGTATCTATATATATATATAAATGTTCGGTGTATCCGCTGAATATCTTCGGGTCTCGCCCACTGCAGCCACACGCTTGCATAGCGAAACCGTCTGCTGATGCTCTCTCTCTCTCTCTCTTTCGCTCCACTCGCCCCATAAATTTCATTCCGTGCAGGCGTTTACCCTCTCACCCGCCGCCCTCTCCTCCGTACTGGAACGCTGCGCGAAGCGACAAGCTGCGCCGCGAGAACGCGCAGGTCGCAGAGCTGGGAATTGAATCGAGCGAGTGTTGCGGTACGATGATTTTTTAATGGCTTTACCCGCGGAGCTTCTAGTTATTGAAAACTATATAGAGCTCAAAGTTTTTTCACGCTTGGAAATTGAAATTTTTAAGCGCGTCCGTTTGGCGCGTCGAATTGTTTTTTTTTTCTTTTTTTAGAAGCATCAACATATTGTTTTTCCTAAAAGCGATTACGGTTTCAATTTTCCGCAAAGGCTTTGATAAGCAGCGAAAAATTTCATAAAGTCAAGAAATAAAATGTTTTACGCTGCAAACATTTTTCTCAGACGCATGAAAAGCATTTTTATGCTCTAACGATAGAAAATGAAAAATTTCATCAAAACAATAGCTTTTTCTTTTAGAAGAAGAGTAGCTCTTGGATCTATTATTGAGAAAAATGTAAAATATTTTTTTTTTCCAAAATAATATGTTACGTGTTATTCGCCTAGCCTCTCTTGATCGCGTCTTAACATTTTTATAAAAATACAATATTCTCAAGAAAATCTGATACCTTTGTTTAATAGAACCTTATGAGAAATCCGGAAGTACATCTTCTCTGCTGGTACATAATAATCTCAATCTTGTCGGAACGCAGATATTGTTTTGATACGACGTCTATAAAATCCGCTTAATTCGTGACAGTCTCATTTGTTCGTCATTCTCCGGCATCGATACTCTCGTGATTTTCTGCGGAGGGAGAGCAAAGAGACTGCTCTGGTCTCCCCATACAATGATTCGTCGTGATCCGTCGGGTAATAAAAATCTCGAGGGGGAGCTGCCGAAGCGGCGGGGTAACCTTCCGATGCAGCTCAATCAGCGCTCCTGCGGGGGAATGGAGAGGCAAGGATTGACTTCTTATACTGAGGCAATTTCGGGAAAGTACGCCCGGGCGACATTGCCTTAAGTGCGACGGCGCGGCTCCTTTACGACGGCGATTAACGTTAATTGTGCCATGCGCGCCGGACGCGCAAAAAACCTCGTTTCCTACGGATTATTACTGTTACTGCTGGCTTTCCCTTGTAGATTGCAAAATACTATTATGCTCTCTTCGCGATATTAGGTGTAATTTTAAAAAAATTATTTTGCAATAGCTGCTTTTTCATTTTTAAGGTCGCATGAAACTCTGTTTGTACTACTGATTGATGCTGCTACAGCGTCAATTCGTGAACTGCAGATAATTTTAACAAGGTCATATTTATTGCAATTTTCATAAAACAGTTTGAAGATGTACTTATAAAAATAGACGTGGTCAAAAAAAATTTCCAATCTCCTAATTTTTCTTAGTTCCACCAACATCAATTTAGTTCCGCAAAAGCAAACTCTGCTGTGGGTAGTAGAAAAACTTCGGGGAAGGTATGCATCAGGGAATACTTTGCATTGGCTAAATTAAATTTTTCCTTTTTAATTTATTGGCAGCAAAAGGAGAGCGAAGAAGAGATAAGAAAATGAGAAAAAGAATGTCGCGCTATGCAAACCGATTTCTTTTCATCGAAAAAACTTATTTGAAAAAACTTACTTAACTTAATCTTAAGAATATAAAACTAAAAGATTGAAATCATAATTTGATGCATTACTTTTAAATAAAACGTTAGCCCTTGAAAAACATGTTATTGTTACCATCTTTTTGTAATTAGACTAGCTAAAGTCAAATGCGCTTCGCGTGTACTATTCCTTTTTTTTTTAAATAATGAGATAATTGATAATTCTCATAAGCAAACATGAAACAAAATTTTCTTATTCTTTTTTAATTTAATTATTTAGTTTTAAATAATTAAACACAAAGATTCTATATTTTAAAAATTCAAAAGCAGTAGTTGCAACACTCCTCGCGCTCGATTTTTATATGCCCATCAAAATCAATATTCTCAAATGCTTCACAACGTTCGGCCATCGTTTTTTCAAGAGATGAAAGCCGGATATTTAATAGAAATATATACTAAAATAGTTTTAAATTATAAGAATTTTTTTAAAGTAATAATATTAATATTTTTTAGTAATGATCTAATTGTAAGTTATTGTATTTACCATGCATTATTACCATTCACGCGAAGTCCTTTTCCTGTAGATATTTATTATTTTGTAATTGGCTTTAGAAGGTATTAGAAAGAATGATTGCATGGTCATCGAGTCAATTACGATATATCATCGTTATAATACTCCTTTCTGAAACTACAAACAAATCATGACAATATTTTACGGGAATTTCGCGATATTTATGCGTGCGCATACTATAATCCCTCGAAAATCCTTTAAATGCATGGTAATTTTTAATGACGCTTTCAGCGCATACAGCGGCGCTTTTTTCGTAAAACAAAAGCCTTCAATTGGGAAGTTATGAAAGTTGATTATGCCTGTAGCTCTGCACTCTTCTCTCGTTGGCGTTTTTTTTTTTTTTTTTTTTTTTTTTAAGCACGTATGATATTACATTACTGCAGGTGGGTTTCTCTGTTTGCATCTCCATCTACCTTTTGTGAAACTTCAGTTCAGCATGTGACGCGATGACGTTGCCGCGGGCTCGTAATTACGGCAGGGTATTAAATATTCATGATGCTCACTTGCTGAAGAGAACTCGTTATATTTTTTTTTTGGTTGCAATGCCATAAAACTTAAGGTAGATTTATGATTTTCATAATTTACAAGCCTGGGAAAAATGATTGGAAAAAGCGGCCGGCATACGCGGATTTACGCTTCCCACTGAAATATTTTATCAGCGAGAAAGTTATTACGCGAATCCGCATACCGCTACTGCTTTTTTCTAACGGTAAAAAGTGTGTTTTAAGATTTTATATCGGTTGAAGTGCGTAAATAAACAGTGTATTCAACAACGTAAACGCGGAGAATATTTCTCTTTTTCGACCACACTCCAATAATAATTCAATAATTTTTAATTTTTCATAAATATTACTTCGAATTTTTTTTTAGTTTAATAGAAAACACAAATGGAATAATTGTTCGATGAAGGATTTCCTGAAAATGCATGCAAACAATGTTTGAAATGCCATGAATCGAAAACCTTTCAATTTATCAAATTTTTTGCCAGTTTAAAGATAACAGAAAATGTTTTGGTAACGAAATAAAACGAAAACATTAGTTTCCTTTTTTAACCGAACCTTATAGTAAAATTTCATTTGTTCGCATGATATACACAGCCGTTACTCGGAGACTTGCATCCCGTGTCCGTAAAATTTTACAAGTCATTTAACCGATACTAATTAAATTCAATCTGCGACGGAAACAATGAGAGCGCGCAGAACAGAAAAAGGAAAGCTCCGCCAATATAGCCGCCATAATTGAAAAACTACGCCGCTTTGTACCGCAATAAAAAGGCAGAGCAGCGTCCGATTTTAATACTACTTGAAAAAGAGACAATTTCGCGCGGGGTCCCTTTAACTCGAGCACGAAGTCCGCTCCGTATATGCGTGCGCGATGTTTCGTTTATCTTTTCTTTTTGTTTTTCTCTTTTTTTTTTCTTCGTGTTCCCCATTCACCGAAAGGAGGGAGAGAGCGTCGATTTCCGGGACGGCAATTTATGGGGGGGCATGAAACTGGCTTTTCCTTCTGCTCCTGATCCCCGGCGCTTCGCGAAATATGGGAGAAGTTGCAGTCACGTAGCGTGCATCGTTCACGAAAGAAGTAGCTCAATTCCGCAGAGCGGACGTACGACTTATCCCTCTCTTTCTTCTCTTCCTGCGCCCCCCCGCAGTCTCCGGCTCTTGCGCGCTTTCCTGCACCTTACCTTCCTTCGCCTCTATTTACGTCCTTTCTTCGCTGCTGCCGAGGTGCCGGCGCTGCTTCTCAAATGAGCTTTCCGCCGTCTGCCTCTGTCAAGATTCCATTTCTGCCTCGGCCGTGTCTCGCACGCAAGGATGGACCAATCGGCTGTCGGGTCTCGCTTTGCGCCGCGGAAAAGGTTTAGCGTATGGAAAGACGCGTGTATCCTTGATTATTACGATAAAAAGCTGGGATGGGATGTAATCTCGTATTGCTAATTTATTTTGCGCTTTTGCTTTTGATCTCGTGATATGTGCTGCTGTATATTTAAATTTTAATAATTGCGAAATGATAAAAAATTTATGCGCAGCAGAATGAAAATGACTTATAAACGAAATTATAAAAAGAGCTTTTAAGTGCGCGAAGTAAAATGGAAAGCAGGGGAGTCGGAAATTTTGAGCTACGTAAATAAACTGCTGAATGTTTGAACGCGTTCTAATTAATGAGAAAAAAAAATTAGTACAATTTAAGCAACTACCACGCGCCATTCAATGCGAAGAAACAAGAGAATTTTAGTTGAAAGAATAAATATTTTCTGTTAAATTAGCGGAAATAATTATATTGATTCAACAAGTTTTTGTCTTTAAACTAATAAATAATTTGTTGAAATAAACCATTTTATTTTATTATATATAGAAAAACTTTTTACAATATTAAACGTCTATTCTATATAATATTCAATTTAAATTCAGTTTTTAAATTAACAGAAACAGTATTAATGGGACGAGCCAGTAGTTTAAACTAATCTTTTCTCTCAGAGCAGTATACATATAGAAGAAATAATTAAGCCTAAATATATATATGTATACGTAGAGCCAAATGCATTTTTCTTCCATGTAATGCGTTTTCCTGTCCTCGCCCTCTTTCCCCGAGTTTCCGTTCCCTCCTCTTTTTAGTCGGCATCCGTCGTCATTCCCAGTCGTAATCCTGTCGAGTGCCTCGGAATCCGCAGCCTGATGCTTTTTGCATCTCTGGCGGATACAGCTTGTCTTCCGCTTGCACGGCCAGGATTTTTTTCTTTTCCCTCACTTTTTTCCTTCCCCTTCGCACTCCTGTAATCCTGTTATTAATATTAAAACTCTTATTTAAGGTAAGGCCACTTGCTGAAAGATCCCTGATGACCATTTTTCAGCGTTATATAAAAGCTGGCTGGTTGTTTATGAATAGTGTTTCGATAATAAGTAATAAGAACCGTTAAATGGCCCGAGGCAGGCAGCGCTTTAGATAGCGGAGCTCTTCCTGAAAGCGCTTTCAAATCGCTTTAAAAAGGCAACATCGGCAGGAAAATCCCAGTAGATACACGCACTAATTCAAGATGCCCCGGCGCATAAAGTACAATGCTGCGGGACTTTTACAGCCGCAGAAATGTAAGATAAGCGAAAACGATTCACTTTTATATACATCGGCAAGGCAGCGGCGTCGGCAGTATTTACTGCGCATTTTCCCCGCGGGGAAATGCCTCATTATTCGTCATGACGTAACGTACGAGCGCAGTTATGTTGCCGATGCAGCCGTAGATGGTATCGACAGCCGGGCCCAGGATGATAAGAACTCTTTGATTAAGCTCCAAACCCGAAGCTCGAGATGGCGGGGGGAGAAGCTCTTCGGAGCTTATCACTTTTATGAGATTGATAGAAAGCAAATTTTACTCTTGATGTTCTTTTTCGAAGCCGCGCGACCATCTCTGCAGTGCAGAATAAAATTGTTAAAAGAGAAAAAATGTACTTGTGTTCTTTACTTCGCTTTTTGCATTAAACAAATGCAAAAAGCACATCAAGAGTAAAATTTGCTTTCTATCAATCTCATAAAAGTGATAAGCTCCGAAAAGCTTCTCTCCCGGCCATCTTGAGCTTTGGGTTTGGAGCTTAATCACAGAGTATATGTATATGCAATCGCAAATATCTAAAAATTTCTCTTATTTAAGTTAATATAATCGTCTCTTAAAAAAGTGATGGATGAAATCTGTCATCATAATAAGACTGTTTTGATTGGTTACTGTTGACTGATTTGATTGGTCCGTACAAAATAAGCGCCAAAATAGAGTATGTTTAAATTTTAAAGATTAAATTTATGAATTAAAATATGTTTGAAAATAAAAATAGTTAAATCAGTGAATATGAAAAGTATCTTATTGCTTGGTTTATAAAAATGAATATATTATAATTGAACTGCAATTGATTGAAATTAC